>JAPYXV010001448.1:0-14098 GCA_028533065.1 Trachops cirrhosus | reverse complement strand
GGACTAAACTACCGCCCATTGTACACATGTAAGTCAGTGTTATTGGCCTCATCTATTTTTATGGACCCTAAATATACTTCTCCCTAATACAGATATTCTAAATCTAATTTATAAGTTTTATAGTGACTTTCTCTACTTACTTTGCTGTTCATATGTTCTGTATCAATGTATTCTACAAAACTAAACTTATTAAAGACAAGGCCTGTCCTTTAGTGTTCTGTGTATGGTCCCTAACAGGGGTATATAAACAGTCTTCCTAAGTATTTTACAACGAGCAAGAAGAATCAGGAATCAAGGTTCAGAGAATGGTGTATAAGTAAATCTATTGAAAAGGGTCAACAAAATAAAGGATCCTCACAGGAACAACTGAGAGTTTTATTTAACATTTCTAAGTGGTCAACTACAGTATAGTTAACCACCAAAATGTGCTTATATTGTGTAAAGATAATTTTAAAATTTGTATGTGGGTAGAACAAAGTTGTGAGTCACATACTGAAAGAAGCTTAAGGTTTTTAAAAATTATTATATAAATAACTAGAACCACATTTCAGAAAGGGGTGCAAAGTGAAGCAAGCAAGATTAAAACTTTAAAAATATGGTACATTGAATACCCTCTTTCTTCATAGGAGCTGATACTTGTTTATATGTGTATAGTAGATCAAGATCAAGTGCTTTTATCCCTATTATAAAGATACGGGAGGTAATGCACAAAATGTACACATTATGCCCTTTAAGGCTTAATAATTGTGGTCAGCTTTGGACAAGAACTCAAGAATGTCAAGAGCAGAATTAAAAAAAATAAATGAAGTTTGTTCATGAGCCACGCAGATAATGCCTATGCACACACTCCCATCTGAGCCTCTGTGACTACGGAAAAAAACAGGAAAATGATGGGAACAGAGAGCCTCCTTCCTAGCCTCTGGCAGTGAGTAATTCTTCTACCCAATATAACTTTGTGAAGGTTACCTCCTACCTTCTGCTTTTGAGTGGTAGCAGAAAGGGAAGTGTTTTGAAGTGTCAGTATGAGAAAAATCCAGCTCTTCGTATTTATGTTTACTTCTTCCTCTTTAAAAACTTATCAGTGGTTGTCAAGACCACCAAAGGACCTACTGTTAGGTGCTTCCAGAATGTTATTCTCTAAGAATGAAGTCAGAAAGTATGACAGTATGGGCGATGAGACTGATCTTCCATAGATGAGACAGATTTTTTAAATTATATTTTTCCATTATTGTTTATCCCCCTTAGACTCTCTTCCACCTCGACACATCCCTCCCTTCCCCTGCAATAGATGAGACAGATTTCAGTTGCATGCCTGACAAAACTATGACCATCCCGATCTTATCAGGCGACTGCCTTATTCCCTGGTCTACCTGTAAGGTGACTAAGAGGAAGTGACTAGGATAACAAGGCCAGACCAGGACAAAAGGCCACATAGTGAAGGTGGTTGAGACAACCAAGAGTGAGAGGGGGTGAGTTTGAGGTCACGGTCTGCTAAAACAAGACTGTCTAAACCAAACAAAACAAAATTGCCAACAGGAGGCAAGAATCTAGGCAGTGGGAGTGAGCACACCCATCCCCCCAAACAGCAAGTTGGTGATATTTCTCCTGTTTTGGGAGGATGTCATTCCCTCTCCCAGACATAGTGAGTCCAGGCCCTGGAGAGAGTACTCTGTTACAGTGAAGACAGGGACAGCTCATTGGGCTTTTTTCTGGTCTGGAAAAAATGTCACATAAGACCAACAGTCTCCCTGTGCTCTGAGTCCACCACACTCAACAAGTAGCCCCTGATTTCTCGTTTTACCTCCTGTTTAAGGCAGGAGTAGATAGCTAGGTATTCAAGGTCTTTGAACACATCTATGTCTTTAATTGTTAATTAATACATTTGCATATTGTTTTGTATCTCAAGCATATAATATGAGCCTGTTGAGGTTAATACTTTGGCCTCATAATCTAACCAGTTCAAGTTTATTTTCAGAATCGAATTTCTTGGACACACCTAGACATATCTGGACTAGAGAACCAAAACCACGTGATTAGAGCCACAGAAGGCAAGTAAGTTGGTCAACTAACTTTTCTCTATAATTCCTTTATGCCACACCTATACAACTTCAACCCCAGGAAGAAGGTTTTGTGGTAGATGAAACCATTTTTCACGTATGACACTGAGTGAGTGAATGCGCCAGTTGTAAGACTGCTGCAGGTGATGAAGTTGTTTCAACTCCAAGCATCTGGCTTTCAGAAACATTTGTATGAGAGAGAAAAAGTGTTCAAGAGTTATCCATGCCTAATATCATTTAACATGGCTAAAGCCTATTTACATGGTATTGATGAATATGATCGTTCCTTAAATTATGTGTGCCTATTTTGTGTCAGTCCTTGTTGGCAATGTCTGGAAATCCAAAGTTAACAAGGCATACAGACAAATAACCACAACAATCAGTGATGGATTGTAAGATTCTGTTCAAGGCACAGTGATGGCAAAGGGTAGAGAAATCCCTGTTTTGCTGGAGTTTCCCAGGGCCAGGAAGGCTCCCTTTGAACTAGGTTTTGAAAGAAATACAATGTATTATTTCCATCTTGGCCTAGGAGGAGAAAGGGAATTCCAGGTAGAGGAAATGGCTGGAAGCGAAGCCTAGAAGGTACGAAGAGATGGGCCCGTAGAGCGAATTGTTGGAATATTGTTGGAGCAAGGGGAAGAAGTGGGAGGAATGCCTGCTAAAGACTCCATCCAGGGGGGTGATGGAGAGGTGGTCAGTAACATTTAAAATAGTGAAACAAAATTATATTGAGAAAACTACAGTTGTCATAAGGAGGCAAAAGTAAGTAGGAACAAGGAAGACCTACGAGGAGTCCAGGTCTTCCTTGAGGTCATTGTAATGAGACTGGAAATGAAAGGACAGGTTGAGGATGCTTTGGCAGCCAGAGTCCGCAGGGCTTGATGACAAATTGTGTTTGGGGGTGAGAGAGGGAAGAAGAGCATAAATCCAAAAGTAACTGTTATATCTTTTTCTATATCATTATACACTATTCATTGGGAGAGTAAAGATGAGCCCCCATTGTGAAAGACCTGTTTCCAACTAAGGGTCTCTAGATTGGAAATCAACCCCACCTACTCCATCCCTGCTTTTCCTGTCCTTTCTGGGTTTTGCTCAGGAAACTGTAGATATGACTTTAGGCAAGTAATACCTATAGATCCATTGTCCTAGAGAAAACTGTGAAAGCCAGAAGATACAATTAAATACATTTTGGATATTCGAACCAGGTAGCCATGGTTTAATCACTGAGGATAGCTGCACTCAATGTGTGCAGTTCAGCCCAGTTTACATTAAGCAAAGAAACTGGCTTTCAAAAGCAAAAACATAAAAACATATTTAGTTACAGCATAACCAGAGGCTTTAGCAAAATTATATCTTGATTTTTTTTTCTACTGGATAAAAATAACAAAGCAAGTGCATGTTACTCTAAATAGATACTGCATTAGGGATGTTTGAGGGTTAAAAAGTTTATGTGAATATTATTTTAGTTATTGGTTTGAGAGAGAGAGAGGGTGAAAGAGAGAGAGAAACACCCATTTGTTGTTTCACTTATTGATGCATTCGTTGTTTGCTGCTTGTATGTGCCCTGACCATGGATCGAATCCACAGTTTTGGCTTATTGGGATAAATCTCTAACCAACTGAGCTACCCGGTTAGAGCATTATTCCTCAAATTCTGCAATTTAGGGTTTCCTATTGCTTTAATGTCCTGTCCCTGTGTGGCCCTTAGGGAGGTATTCTAGCATAGTGGTTAGGAAGCTAAACTCTGGAGTTAGTTCAAACACTGGCTCTGCCCCTTAGGTCTCTGGGCACTCCGCCAGGCATCCCTGTTATCTTGTCAGGGGCACACACCTGAAACTGTTCATATCATCATCATCTTTGACTAGAGTCTGACCCCAACAGGGCTTGTAAAGCCCCAGAATGCTGGGCCTACACCCAGAATTTCCAATTTAATAAAATTGGGGTGTGGACCAGAGATATTTGCATTTCTAAAAAATTTCAGGCGATGGTCTTGGTGCATACTTTGAGAAATACTGATCTAACCAGAAAGGGAATTCTCTTAGAAAAAAGAGGGAGAGAGAGAAACAGAGACGTAACAGCAATTGGAAAACATGTATCAGTTTGTAAGGATTTTAAGAAGCTAAACTGTATACATTGGAAAATCCAGAGGCTGATGAGCTGTTCATTTAAAACAAAATCACTTGATTTTATTATTAGGATGACCTTGAGTTTCTACCATTCTAGGAATGTATTCCTGTAATTAGAGTGTACATAGTAGTGACTCCAACTCACTTTTTCCAGTGTTTCAGGGTGTTATGCTTGAACCTAAACCCAGCCAAACCATGAACCATGTGACTGGGATATACCAGGCTAATTTGGTGAAGTCCCCAGCTAAATCAAATCTCAAATACCCCTTCCCTGAAGTGTGAACTAGTGAACTATTTCAAATTAGAAACAAATATGGTAGTTTTTTTAAACAATTAAAATGCAAGATTATATTTCCTAACAAACCAATTTATTAAAAAATATACAAAAAAACTCTGTTTGAGATACCCTTATACTCAGTAACAAGCAGTTGATTGAAATATTAAAGTCATAACCTATAAGAGTCTAGATCCCAGCAAGAAAGAGCATTGCATTCACAGGGTTCAAATCACGACACTTGTGAAGGGACTTCTTACGGAGATGTGGGAGGGGAGTTAGGGAACAAGAGAGGGGTGTTGGAGCCCAGAAAACCAGCAACAGCAGGAGTCATTACCACCCTCATACCTGGGCGCTGAAGAGACTGAGCAGGGACGTGGTGCTGACTGAGCCCTGTGGGAAGAGGAACTCTGGAAAGGAGGCAGAAGACTGAGTCTGGGAAACCACCCCCAACACATACTAATAAGGAGAGGATTGCTCAATGATGGAGGAAGTTGGGAAGGAATACCCAGCCTCTCTCTCCTCCTAGTCTCTGTGTCTCTTGCTGACACCTCCCTCATCTGAACTGAAAGAGACTGATGGGCAGGGTCAGTTTCCTGGCAGAGCAGGGCAAAATGGTGGAGGGCCCATGGAGCTCACCCAGCTCTCTGCCCTTTTTGCTCAGTGAATGCTAGGCATTGATGAAGTGTTAGTGACACTGACTTAATGTATGCAAACTCCCTAGAAGAGTCCCTACCCTGTAGGAAGTATTACCTTAACTATTCTTATTGCAACAGGATTAGCCTTGTTTTACAGAGAGACACTAAGGCTCATGGACTTGGAGCAACTTTGCCTTGGTTAACATTAGTGACAAAGCCCATACTCAAATTCAGATTTTCAGATTCCAACTTGTTCAAAATCTGCTGTGAGTGTTGACTATAGTAACTTCTAAGTGTGAGTGAGGCAATGTGTTGCATGCCTAATTAATTTTATAATTTATTGTAGAAAAAAGCATCTTTATTCTCTGGACCTGACTGAAGAAATCTATAACCCAATGAACATCTTATACATAAAAATAATATAAAAATCGTACTTCAAAGACAATTCTACATGTTCAATAATAATAGTAATAGTAATGGTGATGTCAGTAATAGTTAAAATTTTTGAATGTTTATTATATATTTAGCAGTGTATTTTTTCTAGTATTATACTAATATAACCAATAATCCCTGTCACCCATTTGTGATTTTTGTTCATTCTTTCAGGTCTTTTTTTTAAACTTGGAAATAATCCACTTTGAAGAATTTTGCAATGGGTGAGTTAAATTTTATATGACTCTGTTGGCCCTTGTCTGACCAATTAAGGTTTTATAAAATCACTTAAATTATATATATTTTATCCTAGATAACAATATTTTTTTCCTACAACTGTTGGAGAATTTATTCATCCTATTATCCTGCCTTGACAGAAAATTAGCCCTGAGGTCAGAGGCATGAATTGGCCACACATTCAGAATTTGATTGCATGAAATAAGACATCTTGAAAATAAACATAGTTAGCATCTTATTTGTAACAGGTCAGCTTTTTTGGCAGCAGATTTTAAACAATGAGATAGCATTTACCCTTACGTCTTTGCATTTTAGTTTTTTAGAGTTTCAGTTCAAAGATGGTATAATCAGTAAGCTGAAACATCCCATGTATATTTCCAGTCAGCTAAAGACACATACAAGAACAGTTTTTCTTTTGGGTTGGGTTTCCATCCTATCACACTATTTGTCAGCTTTCTTCTGAGGATGGGAGCAATTCTCAGGCAAGGACACTCTTAACTGATGGCTCATCATGGAATTTAGATGTTTTTCTGGCAGTCAAGTTTCAGCATTGTCATTATAAATGTCTGGGCAGCAACAGCATTAGCCAAATGGCCATATCTGAGAATCAGCCACATGAAAGAAAACAATCTTCCAAGCACAACCTTTGATTTCCATTTTGTTGGCTAGTTAGAGAGTAGATTGGCTCAGAAGAAATCACCCGATTACAGTATAGGCTGAACCATATAAAATGGCTATAGTTGGCCAATGGTTGATGGTCAAATGCCAGTTTGACAGGGGACAACAACAGCCCCTAATCGAAGCTATTCATGGAGCTTCCTACTGGTTCTGGTGCTGCTTGAAGCCGTCCATGGAGCAGCGATGTTTCATTCATAGACTTTATTAAGCTCACACCATTGGAACACATTGATTTTACACATTCTACAAATGAAGCTCACTTCTGAGTTTTTTCCCCTCTTGTGAGGATTTTAGGCATTTGTGAATATCCAAGAAATTTGTGAAGTTGAGATGTAAGGTGTTTATATGTGTGAATTTCCTGGCACATAGTAGGTGCTCAGAAGAATTGAGTGGTTAGGTCTCTTCACAGAAGTTTCCAGTGTGAGAACATTTGACCACTATAGTAGCATACTGTGATCTGGTCTTTACAGGTTACACAGTCTTTTAAATATATCATCTTACTGGTTTACAGTCTTATTAGTTTAGAGTCAAATTACAATTCCAAGCACATTCAGTTGAGATGTCAAACTGTACTGCACATATTTATAAGATAGTATTACATGATTAAATACTCTTCCAACAGTTAACAGAGAAGTTGAAAACAAAAGACTTATGCATTTGTATAAAATGGATATTAGAAAATGTCATAGTTATGATTATTTCTTCTAGTGAGATTGGGAAATGGTTTCTTATATGCAGATGTCTGTCTTGTGGTGAACTTGAACTGATTTAAGTGGTTAAAAGGGCACATCAGTATTTATAATCTTGGAGAGTTTTGAAGAACATGATGCTGATTTTACAATTATAGTGCTATACTCAAATTCTCACTTATTGTCAAGACCCCAGTTCTTACAATTTGGCAAGTTCATTAAGATCCCTGTAAGTTATTTTCTCTTTGATGTTACCATTGCTGCTCTCAAATACAAAGGAAAATGTGTGGTGGAACCTGGTGAGGTAGGGCAGATGAGTCAGCCAGCTGTGACAGCTGCACACATGGGCTACAGGTGTGTGTCTGGCCTCAGTGTGCTTTACAGGCAGATGTTTTTAAAGGATCTCATACAACTTCACAAATCTATTTCTTCCACCCTCCCCCTCTTTACAGTAACCATATCTACAGAACAGGCCTAAACTTTTAGAAGTTTTAACCTCCAGAGCAGAGGAAGTTTGGTGATTTCCTCCATAGTTGGGAGCCAGGTCAGAGACCTGGCTTTACAGGTGCAGATAGATGGTGCAAGTTGGATCTAGCCAGCCTGAGCCTCTGAGTGCTGCATTTTTGGTAAGTTCCAAGGTGATTCCAATGTGATGTGTCCATGAACCACTCTTATTCTGAGTAGCAAAGAACTAAGCATTTCACTTTTTTTTGACCTATTAGAATCTCAGGGGCAATGAAACCAAGCTCAAACCTATCATCATTCTCCCAGAAGCAGACAGTCTGCCTCTTGAGTTCTTACTAATTTTTGCCACTATTAATTCTTCATCTAACCACACAGTAATGTGAGGCTCCTTCTTATCCCTCCCACTGTCACATCCAAATGGGTTTTGAATTTCTTTTGATCTTTCCCTGTGTCTCCCATGCTCATCCCTTTTCATCCCACTGTTACTGTCTAAACCCAGGACCCTGGCCTCTAGGACCTCCAGACTTCCTAGTCTCCACTCAGCCAACTCCAACTTCACTCACCTTTGCACTTCTAAAGCAGAGCTATTTATATGAACTCTGCTGAAAACCCACCTGGAATAGAGTCCAGAGTCCCTGACCTGGAACCCTGGACCCCAACCTCTTGGTGCAGTTTTTCCAATTTTACCTCCCAGTGTTCTTTCACAAGAACTTCAATGGATTGCCTGCCACAACCTGTACATCTTTGATACTTCTGGTTCCCCTGACTGGTCCCAAGTTTCTCTGTTATTGTGTCTCTTGAGTGCTACCAAGTATCAGAAGCACCCATTAGAGCCTGAGGCTTCATGTCACCCAAGTCATTTCATTGAACCTGGAAGCTAATAAAGATTTCTAGAGAGGTTATTCTACATTTCTGTATAGTGGAACTTACTTCATGAGCATTCATCATGTAGTACAAGAAATTCAGTAAGTTAAAAATTGTAATGAGTACTTTAATAGCAACCACAAAGCCTCTGTTCCCATTGAACAATCCACAACCAAGCAGGGGCCTGGGTTATTATTGTTCTCTTTTCTTTTTTGCACCTGCTTTTTCCTAGAGGTTCTTCCTCTCTGTGTCTCCCTCATTGAGTATAGTGTGGTACAGGACAGGCATTCAATCAGGAGGACCCAGGATTTGGAGCCTGAAGTTTATAGTGTTGGAGCTCTCTTTAGGAAATAGAATCCAAAGTCCTCTACATTTTCTAAAACATGACCCAGAGAATACATTGCTAGAGCCTCTCATAGGAACTTGGAAGGGGACCATGTGAATGTGGGAGTGGGGTGACTCCTGTGTTAGGCCCATAGGATAGACACTTCTGCTTCCAGTAATTTTTTAGTTGTTGTTGTGATTAGTATTATTATTTTAATGAAAGAAAGAATGAGGGCATCCTGCTGATTTACTCATGACTGTCATAAATAAGACCTCTGCTTTCATACTCTCTGAGCTAAGTGTGGGAACCAAGTATCTGATGTTCTGCTTTTAGGAAGATGGTTTCCTTCTTCTTAAATACTGGAGGGACACTTGAGTTTCTTGGAATTTGTAGGAATTTCAGATACCCCAGAACCATTCTTTGACAGCAAAACCTTCACTAACTAATTTTCTAGTGAAGCTGGTAGTTTTCAGACTGTATGTTTGTCTTTTGAAATGAAGACATTGCACCACTCTCTTCAAGTCTTTCAAAATGTGTTTCAAATATTTCCTTCTAATTGGAAACTTCCCTATGAAATCATAGACTTTGAACTCAGTCTATATTCTTTTTGATACTCTTCAAAGAAACTTTCCTTATAGCTAGTTTTACAGGAGGAAGCACCTCTTATAAAAGTATGAGTCATCTTTGAAGTTTCATGTAAGTTTGAAATATGTATATTTCACTCTATGTACTTCATTAGAAAAGGTTACTGAGATTCAATAGTGTTGGCTGTTTGTGTGGGCCAACAGGGGTGGTGGCTAAGCGGTGTATTGTCTCTCCATCTAAAGTTGGTCCCCCACCCCAGTCACTCTATTGTTACCCTGTGTGTTGCATTCCTAGCACTTATATCAAACTGTTACTTTCTTGCTCATATCTTTGTTTACTGTCTACCTAGACACTTCCTAGATGATGGGTAAATATTCATCAATGTAGACTCTTCTTTAATGATGCTACTGGTTGCAAAGACTCTTCCATTTCCCACCAGGTCATTGGATTCTAGCAAAACACTAGATACACTTTTGATACACTTTGTATCAAAAACAAACCACTTCCCCTGGTTGATTCTTGCATGCTTATCACACCAAGGGGAATCCCTCCTCCCCTCAGCTGTCATCTGGCCTTCTCTTTCCTCCGCAGGCTCCATTTCACTTCTGCCCTCCAGGTAAATCAGCCTGGTCTTCCTGGGCTGCACTGTTCACTTCGTTCCCTCTAAACTGTGTTTCCCCCAAATCCTTGCCCAGTCCCTCTAGAGTGATGCTTTGATTCATAACTCTTTTTTCTATTAGCCATGAGAGCTTGGCTGAGCCTCACTGAACCTCGATGTCCTTATCTCTAAAACGTAGATAGATTTTGAGAGAACACATAGTAGACCTTCATTAAATGGCAGCCATTGTCATTGATGTTATGATTGATTTCTTTCAAGCTTCCCTTCTTTGGCGTATTGCAAATAATTGTTTATAATTATTGACAATTTAAAAATAACTGTCCAAAATCATGTTGAATTTGTATGTTTCACTTCTTGTCTTCCGAGTTACGCTCTTTGAAGGCAAGTCTTTTCTGTTACTCTCTCTGTGTACTACCACATGTGCCTTGCATCTAAATCAGTGGTTGGGGGCAATAAAACTAATCCATATAACTGGAAGTTGCACTTAAAGAAAGTACAAGATGTTTCTCCTGATTATTTGTGTCTATTCTGCCTTATTGCCTATGTAGCATAACATAGGTAGAGGCACTTCTAGATTTGAGACTTTCTGGAAGCTTACCCTAGTAAAGGTAATAAAGACAGGAGCCTTTTATGTGTATCGGGGGGACCCTTCAAAAAACTGGAATTATCTTCTGGAGGGTGGGCCCCTTGTAGTATAAACTTCCCCTGCTAGGTGAGTGTTCTAGGAACCCATTTGTATCAGTGCACCAAGTGGTATAGTTGTGAGAGGCTGTGTTCAGCTTCAGTGAATTTTTTCTTGAAGACTCAATACGTTCGCCCATTTCATGATGGGTGATTTAAGAGTGCACCTGCCCACACCACACTCAGTGTTCTGCTGTTTTGGACCAAAAATTGCCTGACCCCTGTGTCCCACCCTCCCTATTCACCTGATCTCACCCCGAGTGACTTTTTTTGTTTCCCAGGATGATAAAAGTCCTCAAAGGGAAATGTTTGCCTATGTGGAACAGGCAAAACAAAAAATGGCAGAAGCACTAAAAGGCATCAAAATCAATGAGTTCAAAAACTGTTTCGAGCTGTGGAAGAAAGTCTCGATAGGTGTACTGCATCAAGTGGAGAGTACTTTGAAGTTGACTGAAGTTTAAACATGTAAGCATAACTACACAATTTTTTGTACAAATAAATTCCTGTTTTTGGGGTTCCCCCCTCATATGCTTTCTAGAAGATTTTTAAGTCACATAACTATCATTAATTTCAAATTGTGCTTAATTTTATGGTTTAATCACTTGCTGCCACTGACCATGGGGACAATAAAGAGGCTGATCCCATAACCTGGAGGCAAGATGAGCTTTCAAGAACTAACCTGGGGGAAGTAAAGAATCAGTAGGGTGGGTGATAGAATTAACCCACCCTAAGAGATAATCTGTGAATATAAAGTTGAGGGGATTAGGTAACAGGTCAGTTTTACGAAGGACCAACCAGGGTAGAGGAGCTTTGAAAGCCATTACCTAATTAAGAACTGATAGGAGGTGGTATATATTGAATATTAGGGAAAGAAAAAACCAGTAAGTAAGATTTTGGGCACCGTTAATCAAATCTTCTCTTGGAAAGAGTCCTGTGTAGTGATCTGGCCACACAGGAATTATACACAGCTCTGTAGGTGGGTGAGGCTAGTGTTGAACTTTACATGCACTCCCCGCATCAAGACCACCCACCTCCCTTGGCTCTCTAAGCAACCCAAGCAACTTTCTGAAGGTTAATTCAGCCTCCAGCACCTCTATCCATTGGCAACTGGAATGTTATCTAGAGAATTACCTGCCTGCATTGGAAATTTGCATTACAATTTAACCATCAGTCCCTTGCAGAGACAGAGCCCTAGAATTTGTGAGGCCTGAACATTTTTAGGATGGTGGGGAAGGGGTGGCTCTCATAAAAAGAATACGAAGTGGCTAATAGGACATTGCCTCCAGGGCACTGGAAAGGACACCTGCAAGGGAGTGAGTGGGCCTGAAGCTTTAGCTTGGTCAGCCTCTTGGCAAAGCCTTTGAAGTTAGATAGGTGTCAGCTCGGAGCCCATAAACCCTGGGTACACCATCCTGCAAAGCTGAGGGCCAGTCACAGGGAGCTCCGCAGCAGGGCCCTCCCACTCTCTCCCACAGCACTCTGAGTCTTAATAATACAAGTACAATAAAGTAGTCAAATTCCACACTGCCTCCATAAAGGACTTTGCCACTTTAACTGTTTATGACGCTTTCTACCTGTATTATCATCTTGTTCAAACATACAGAAACTCTCTCCTATGTCTTATCTCTTCCCAGATTGTCTAGTTTTCTATATTCTAAATATATAACACTGTTAGATAAAGCACAAAAAGAGAAAACTGTAAAGATGTAACTGTGCCCAAAACATGGTTTACAAGTCTCCTAGGCCAGAGAGAGGAGAACACTTAGCACAGAGGGCAGGATGAAGCTGTGGCCTGGCATACTCTGAGCCAGCAGAGATGCACACCAAGCTGGCAACATGATTTTTGTGGGGTAACAGGGAATAACGATGCTCCACTTGAGGCAACGGAAGAGTGTAAAATCCACACAGCCTAAGGCCCGGGCAGGAATGGGCCTCCACTGTTCCTGAGAGGAAGCGGACAAAACCTGTAGTCTGGAGCTATAGTTTATGTTAAGATGTAAACCTAGAAAGCAGAAGGTCATGGACATAGCCCAGAGACTAAGAACTGTATCATGCTCTATCTGGTCCCAAAGTTGTTGGTGGGACTGAGTGAGGCAGTACATTGTATGAGTGGAAGAGGAAGTCTGTGATGGCCCAGATGGGGTGTCAGAGCCTAAGCAATGTGAGGAGGTGTCCATGTGAAGGGGCTGCCTGACATGGGGGTGGTAAAGAGGCCTCCACATGGGATGGAGGTGGTTGTGGTGGCTCTAAGAAAATGGTCACATGCAGAGGAATTGACCAAATAAAAATATAGTCAGGGTAGTGCTGTTGGGCTGGAATTGCTGGTGAGGGGTACTTGGGTACACATATTCCTAGTGTGCTCCACTGAGAGCATCTGTGACAGTGACACCCCAATAACACTGAGCACATCAGGGGTGTCCAACCTGCAGCCTGTGGGCTGCATGCAGCCCAGGATGGCTAAAATGTGGCCCAACACAAAACTGTAAATTTACTTAGCATTACTTAGGTTTTTTTATTTTTATTTTACTTATTTATTTTTAGAAAGAGTGGAAGGGAGGGAGACAAAGAGGGACAGAAACATCAATGTGTGGTTGCCTCTTGCACACCCCCAACCAGGACCTGGCCTGCAACCCAGGCATGTGCCCTGACGGGGGGAAACAAACCAATGACCCTTTGGTTCACAGGCCTGCATTCAATCCACTGAGCCACACCAGCCAGGGCACAATACTTAATTTTATTGCTAATTTTTATACTAAGTTTTATTACTTAGGTATGTGTATTTTCTATATCAGTGATAAGAAACTTGGGACCTGCTTGACGATTTAAAAAGATTATCAAAAGGGCTTCTGTATAATTAGGGTTATTATGTGAGGACTTTTTTGCTTATCTGTGGCAGGTATCACAACATTATGCACAGACCTTTTTTTTTCTTTTTTTTTGCTTATAACTTTCATTAGTGTTTGTGTATTTATTTATTTTTTAAATATATTTTATTGATTATGCTATTACAGTTGGCCTATTATCCCCCCTTCATTCTCCTCCACCCTGAACACCCTCTCCCACTCACATTCCCCCCTTCAGTTCATGTCCATATGTCATAAGTTCTTTAGCTTCTACATTTTCCATACTATTCTTGCCTTCCCCCTGTCTATTTTCTATCTACCATCTATGCTACTTATTCTCTGTACCTTTTCTCCCTCTCTCCTCCTCCCACTCCCCTATTGCTAACCCTCCATGTGTTCTCCATTTCTGTGGTTCTGTTCCTGTTCTAGTTGTTTGCTTAGTTTCTTCTTGTTTTTGTTTCAGGTGTGGTTGTTAATAACTGTGAGTTTGCTGTCATTTTACTACACATGTTTTTGATCTTCTTTTTCTTAGATAAGTCCCTTTAACATTTCATACAATAAGGGTTTGGTGATGATGAACTCCTTT
>JAPYXV010001447.1:0-14099 GCA_028533065.1 Trachops cirrhosus | reverse complement strand
GGGGATAGTAACTTACAAAGGAGTTCCCATCAGACTGTCAACTGATTTCTCAAAAGAGACCTTACAGGCAAGAAGGGGCTGGAAAGAAGTATTCCAAGTCATGAAAGACAAGGACCTACATCCCAGATTGCTCTATCCAGCAAAGCTTTCATTTAGAATGGAAGGGCAGATCAAGTGCTTCTCAGACAAGGTCACGTTAAAGGAGTTCATCATCACCAAGCCCTTATTCTATGAAATGTTAAAGAAACTTATCTAAGAAAAAGAAGATAAAAAACATGTGTAGTAAAATGACAGCAAACTCACAATTATTAACAACCATACCTAAAACAAAAACAAAAACAAAAACAAACTAAGCAAACGATTAGAACAGAAACAGAAGCACAGAAATGGAGATCACATGGAGGGTTAGCAACAGGGGATTGGGAGGAGGAGAAAGGGTGTAAAGGTACGAAGAATAAGTAGCATGGATGATAGATAGAAAATAGACAGGGGAAGGGCAAGAATAGTAGGGGAAATGTAGAAGCTAAAGAACTTATGACACATGGACATGAACTAAAGGGGGGGAATGTGGGTTGGAGAGGGTGTTCAGGGTGGAGGGGGATGAAGAGGGGATAATAGGATAACTATAATAGCATAATCAATAAAAATATTAAAAAAAGAGAAACTTAGCATATGTTGGGAGTCTGTAGAAAAGGTGGGAGTTAGTTGGGGCATTAGAAAGCCATATCTTCTATGAAACCAGAATGCCAGGTGGGGCCTAGTCAATAATACACCAGCTTAGAAGGGAGTTTCAGGCCAAAGTGGTGCCATTTGTGAAAGTTATGAGTTGAAACAGAACCTGGGAAATTTGGGGAGCTGCATAGTGAAGTATCATCTATTAGTATTTTGCTTAAAATCTAAAGGAACTCATAGAAGAGTTACAATTTTGTTTAGATGCTGTTACATGCAAGAAGCTGGCAACTGCTTCAAACAGACCAAACCATATGGAAATGTATGGGCTGTTGTAAATTTCCAGAGGTCAAGAGAGCTTCCGGGGTGACTCAGCCCTGTCTGTCTGGTGCTATTTCCCTGCAACTCCTTTTTGTGTACCCTTCTCTCTAGGTTGGTTTCTTCATGATTCTGGGTTTCATTATGGTGAATAAATGGCTCTGACCTCTCACAATATCCAGAATGTCTCATGCACTGACTTTCTTATACACGCATTAAAATATCATTTCCTTAAAACCTATTAAAAATTTGTATTCCATTGGCCTAAAAGTGGGTCCATCACCTGAGCCTGTCCCTTTACCAGGGAAATGCTGTTTGATGCGTTCTCCACCAAGCACCCTCACTCCCTCAGGGAAGCCCCCCACCATTGTTCATGTCCATGGGTCATGCATATAAGCTCTTTAGCTACTCCATTTATTATACTGCGCTTTATATCCCCATGGCTATTCTGTAGCTACCTGTTTCTACTTCTTAATCCCCTCACCTCTTCAGTTATTTCCCAAATCACCCTCCCATCCAACAACCATGAAATCCCTCTCTGTATCCATGATTCTGTTTCTGTTCTGCTTGTTTACTTAGTTTCTTTTTTATATTCAATTGCTGATAGGTATGTATTTTTGCCATTTTATTGTTCATAGTCTTGATCTTCTTTTTCTTAAATAAGTCCCTTTAACATTTCATACAATAATGGTTTGGTGATGATAAACTCCTTAGTTTCCTCTTGTCTGGGAAGCTCTTTATCTATCCTTTGATTCTAAATGACAGCTTTGTTGATTAGAGAAATCATGTCTGTAGGTCCCTGCTTTCCATGACTTTGGGTATTTCTTGCCAATCCCTTCTAGCACACAAAGTTTCTTTTGAGAAATCAGCTGACAGTCTTATGGGAATTCCTCTGTAGGTAACTAATTTCTTTTCTCTTGCTGCTTGTAAGATTCTCTCTTTATCTTTAACCTTTGGTATTTTAATTATGATGTGTCTTGGAGTGGGCCTCTTTGCATCCATCTTGTTTGGGACTCTCTCTGCTTCCTGGACTTGCTTATCTATTTCCTTCACTGAATTAGGGAAGTTTTCTTTCATTAGTTTTTCAAATAGATTTCTAATTTCTTGGGTTTTCTCTTCTCCTGGCACCCCTGTGATGTGAATGTTGGACTTCTTGAAGTTATCCCAGAGGCTGCTTATACTATACTCATTATTTTTACATTCGTTTTTCTTTTTGTTCTGATTGGTTATTTTTTGCTTCCTTATGTTCTAAATCATTGATTTGATTCTCAGCTTCACCCACTCTGGTGTGGTTTTCCTATAAGTTGTTCATTATTTCAATTAGTGTATACTTCATTTCTGACTGGATCTTTTTTATGCTGCTGAGGTCCCCACTACTTTTCTTGAGCATCCTTATAACCAGTGCTTTGAACTCTGCATCTGATAGACTGTGTATCTCCATTTTTTTGAGATCCTTTTCTGCAGTTTTGATCTGTTCTTTCATTTGGGCCATGTTTCTTTGTCTCCTCCTTTTGGGGCCTCTCTGTGTGTGTTTCTATGTATTAGGTAGAGCTCTTTTGACTCTGTGTTTTGGTAGCATAGCCTACTACCAATGTAGTAGGTGTCCTATAGGTTCCAGTGCTGCACCCTCCGCTATCACCCAAGCTGGGTACTTGAATTATGCCCTTTATGTGGGCTGGGTACACCCTCCTCTTATAGTTGAGCCTTGGTTGCTATCAGCAGATCAATATGAGGGATTTACCCAGGCTGGTCATCTGAAAAGATTGGCTGTGACCACTATTCACCAGAGGTTGGTGAATAGTGGTCACAGCTCCACAACCTCTGTACGGGAACAGGATGATGGTACTCCAATGTGGTCTGTAGCTGTTTACTGGGTGTACTGGCCCTGGGGTTTTCTTTGTGATGCAGGCCAAGATCCACCCCTGCCTGTGCCTTGCCTGGGCCTACTGAGGATGATTACACAATCTGAAATGGCTACTACTTGTGCTGGGCTTGGAGATTCCCAGGTGAAGCCAAGATGTGAATGTAGGCTGGCTGCATCTAGTGCCGGGTTTGAGGCTCACTGAGCCAGCTGTTGCTTGTTTGATATCGGGAACCATTCTACATGGCATGGGAATGTAGCCCAGCTCCCACTGGGAAAAGCTAATGGGAAGCGATATCCGGCACATGGGAGCCACCTCACAGATAGGTTTTCCCACGGGGAATCAGGCTTGCATTGTACCTGGGCTGCTATGTGACTTGCTTTTGCTTAAGCTCCCTCACCCTGGATTGAGGCAGCAAATGTTTACTGCATATCTCTAAAGTAACTTCCTAAAATCTGTGTTAAACCTCCCAAGTATGGAGTGTAATGAGTTCAACCATTTTTCCTCTTGATCTGTAACATCCTTCTCTTTGAAGTAATTAGCAACATTCTTTCCTTTGTTATCTGTAAAAGGTAATCACCTACAGTGAACCAGTGCATAGTAAATGAGGACCATCTTCAATGTAATGTACCCAGAGCAGCAATAAGAGCCTGTCCATGCAGGGGCCGGGGCCCTCTCTCTCACTTAGAGAGTGGCCATGCTGTCCCTTTTTCTCTACAGTACTTCTGTAGTCTATGTGAATTTGTCTCTCACAGCCACAACACACGGATCTTGCCAACCAGTGTCTGCATCAGTTTGAGAGGATTTAGGAAGGTGTGCAGCATGAGCCAACACCAGCCATTCGTATGGAAAAGCAGGTTGGGTGGGCTGGTAAATTGGGTGGAGTAGAGTCTCAGGGGATCTCCAAGGTGGGTCAAACAGTATTAGCCAGGCTGATAGAGTCTCAGATATGGCACCAGCTTGTGAGCTGTCTGGCTCTGTGGGGGAAATATTTAGAAAAGGGACAATGGTCTCTGCTTATTTGATGCCAGACACTTCAGTTTCTACCTATACACTACTGCTGCTACACCAGTGCTGGAGCTCAGAGGGAGTAAGTCTGAATAGGTGAGTCCATGTGTGGATTCTTTAAGAGGAATTGCTTGGACCTCCAGAATTTCTGCCACTGATTCAATCTCTAACAGCTTTTACAGCTAGAAGTTGTGGGTACTTACCTTCCTGGCATTGTAACCCTGGGCTGAGGAGCCTGAGGCTGGTACTCCTCTCTCCTGAGATATTCCCCCTGAATTTTGAAATTTTACCCAGCACACGTGGGTGTGGAACCAGCCCATTCCACATCTGTGCCACTCCAACCAGTCTGGATGGATGTGGTATCTTCAATTCCATAGTTGTGGTATCTTTAATTCCATTCAACTTGATTTCTGATGCTTCTGAGTGATGGGTGTTCTATATCTTAGTTGTTATTTTGATGTGGTTGTGCAAAGAGGTGAGATGTGTCTGCTTACACCACCATCTTGATCAGAAGTCAGCTGATGTATTCTTGATTGTTGTCAATTTTTTACAGTTCTAGAAATCATATCTGTTTTTCTTTAAAACTTGATATGCAGTTTTAAAAAATAGTTTACATCTCTTTAAAACCTTCTTAGATCCTGAATTTTGTTTTGCAAATATAGTAATTAGAGTTATTTCTAATTCTGTGTTGAGTAGTTTAAATTTCTAACTGCCTATATTTTTATTGCATATGATAATTCATATTCATGTCACTTTATCTCCTGTGTCCTTGATTATTTTTGCTTAGTTTGAAACATGGTGATACAAAAAAATGTGATCTAGGATACTATTATTTACTCAGGGTTTTTATTTGCATCTTTCTGGTGCCAGGTATAGTAAGGATTGATGGAATACCTTAATTCAATTTTGGGGATTAAGCTATTTCTAGAGCACCCTAGTTTTCTCATATTGCAATTGGTATAAGGGCTTGTTTCAAGGATGCAGTGCTTTGAACATCTACCCAGGTTATGAGGGTTCTATTAGAACCATCCATCAGTGAAACTTAGACACCAGTTTTTATACCCTAACCCCATGTTGTCAAGAACCAGCTTCTCAGCCCTTCTCCTGCACTAGCAAATAATCACAGAGACATAGCCACACACAGCATGGTTTAGTAATGTGGGAATTTGTCTTCTGCTTTCTTCTTAATTTTGGGCTGGCAGTTTCAGAAACAAACAAACAAACAAAAACAAATGAGTGAAAAACCTTAAACACTTTTTTTTTTACCAAACTTTGTTTAAATTGTAGTTGAAGCAAATATTGCATGAGATTATGCTGACTGATGAACAACTCATGCTGATTTATGGGGTACCATCATAATATCTATAGCTGGGGAAAACAGATTACCAATGACTACACCTTTCTCAGTTTTTCCCACAGTAATTATAATCTAGAAGCTGTCAAGCATATGACCTTCTGGATCATGAAAATAAGTTAGTTGATGCTTTTATTTCAGATAGATTTTACTGTACTTATTATATCTCCATTTCTTTCTTGAAAAGATGATGAGTCAGGGAACAGACACTCCCAGTAATCTAACATTGACACTATGATGTTGACATGAGACTATTTATGTAACTTCATTAAAACTTTGATTCTGTCCATAACTGGTGTAGCTCAATTGGTTGGGCATTGTCTCGAAAACCAAAAGGCCACCAGTTTGATTCCTGGTCAGGGCATATGTCTGGGTTGGGGTTCTGTCCCAAATCTGGACACAAACAAAAGGCAATTGGTATTTTTCTTTCAAATCCATGTTTCTTTCACTCTCCTTCTCCCTCCTTTCTCCTCTCTATAAATTAAAAACATTTTTTTAATTTGCTTCTGAATGGAAAGTAGATTTTAATTTTAAAAGTATCTGCTAAATCAAAGTTTCCTTTCTTTAAAAAATATTATTTATTTGTTTGTTTGCTTGTTTGCTTGTAGAGAAGGGAAGGGAGGGAGAAAGAAGGGGGGAAGGTGAGGCACAAACAGTGACCAGTTGCCTCTCATAGGTGCCTGACCGGGACCAAACCCACAACCCAAACATGTGCTGTGACTGGGAATGGAACTGGTGACCTTTCAATTTAAGGTCCCACACCTAACCAAAAGAGCCACACAGGCCATGGTAAACTTTCCACTGTTATATAAAAATTTTCTACAATTTATTTCAAATTCTGGTGTATCACTAATGTCTTCTATTCTTTTACATCTTAAAAACATTTTATGCTACAGCTACAAAACTCAAAGTTTGAGTAAATTAATGAAAATTTTTTCTGTATATCAGGCACATAGGAATTTTAAAGTCAATCCATTTACATCTTCAGAGACACAAATATATAAGATTTGTGGACAATCTTCATTTGACATGTAGTTTACCTCATTCAAAAACAGCAATATGAATAATATTTAATTGCACAAAATTGTACCTATAATAAGAAATGATTACATCCACAATTTTAAAAATTCATAAATTAGAAATTACAAAAATAAACTCCCAAAATAGCCTACCCATTTAGTATTCCATATTATGTTTTAAATATCACTGCAGTGGTATAAGCCATGTTTAGTCCACTGAAATGCACTGCTGTGGTTAGATAACCAAAGATTTGGAGATATTATTTTGCCATAGGCAGAGACCTTAAGAATATAATAATTCATTTATTTTCATTTAATTCTTTAGAGATTAGTCAAACAAGGCAAGATTACACAATTAGGTCTGGATTTGCTGAATGAGAGCAGCATAAGACATATAATCTTACCAGTGGTCAAAGCCTGTCTTGTTACCAGTCAGTAAACTACAGAAAAGTGCCTGAGTTATAAGCATTGTACATCACAGTTCTAAAAGCTCTATTTGTTATAATTAAGGACCTCTTACTCAACATTTTATGAAAAAGACAAATTAATGAATATTTGTGGTAGCATGAATTACATGAAGTGGTACACCCACAATGCAATGGGAGGACCATGAATTACCAGTGTTGGCTTGAGTGGTAATTATAGCCCTTAATGTGTAAAGCTGTTAATGCTGATTACCTTATCAAATCTTCAGTAGAGCCCTATGAGTTAAAGAGTACGGTTTCCTTATATTCACCTAAAGATGAAAAACATACATATTTAATTAAATTGTCCAGTGTCCTAAAGTTAGCAAATAGTGGACCTAATATTTGGACCTAGCCAATGTGACTCCAGATCTTTTCTGGGATAAAAAAAAATGTGGAAATAAGAGATCAAGAGAAAGTTACTCCCCCAAAAGAGATGAATGCTGCTTGAGATAAGTAATACTTAGACAAAGTCATGATAAGGTGAGATTTCAAAGAGTGAGGTCAGCATTCCCTGGGCACCATCAGGAAAATGTCAGTGCTGCCTGAGTAGGTCACAGACACAGGCTCCCTGAGAAAGAGTGACCAGAGGTATGGGTGTCCTTGGTGAGGACAGGATTAGTTTACACATTTAATAGTCTGTCCAGCTCTCTGTCCAGTAAAGTTTTTTCAGGTTCTTAACATCATTTGTGTGGTTAATAAGGAAGCAAGCTGCTAGTGGCAACAACCAACTTCTCAGAATTTAATTCTTCATAAATAAAATCTGAGGCACACACAGAGCTACATTTCAGCAGAGTTCCAGTCTGTCTTTGTGACTATGTATCTCATTTGTTATTGAGAAATCTCTAGGAGAACACAATGTATCTGTCAAGACAATGGTTAAGCTGAAGTAAGGGGGAAAACTCTTAACTCTTGAATAAAATGAATATGTATTTCTTACACACATTCACACCCAACTGAGGATTTTGTTCATCATAGTTACTCTAGAACCTAGGATAACAGAAGCTCTAGCTTGATGTATATTTCCAAGATTATTGAAACAGTAGGAAAGAATATATAGAATTGCATGCCAGTTTTTAAATCTTCCATTCAAGAGTAAGATACACCGCTTATTTTAGCCAAAGTGAGTCATATGGTCATCTTACCTTCATATGGAGCAGAGAAGTGAAATGCTATCATGCCTGGAAGTATATGGTGATTAACACAAATGACTGTCACAGACAGAAGAAATATGGCACAAAATCCTAGGAGATTTTATGTCCTTTTCTCAGTCAACCAGGCATAAGAAATGGGTCAGAAAGTGAATGCATCCACATTAGTTTAGTGAAGTGTTTTCTTTCAGAAATTATACACTGTAACTTATTGGGGGTTTTCAATCATTCACTTCAAATGAACGATAGAGATTTATACTCCGAAATAATAAGGATTTTTTTGTACAGACAGGAAAGATGGTTAATTGTCCAATTCAAAAGTTTTCACTGAAGTATCTGACAGTTGTCCTTTGATGGAAATAAGTAGGAGTTGAGAAGAAACCAAATTTACAACATCTGCCAGAAGAGGTGATCAACAAGGGCCTGTAATCTGAGCAGCTTTTACTGTTGTATAGCGCAGTCAGGCAAGTACCAGAACACTTCAGGCAGTGAGCTGTTCAGCTACTGATGTATTGTATTCAGCACCTATGGAGAGCTACCTGAGGTGAGAAATAAGATGCGATTTCAAATATATAAATATGTGCTGCCTGTGAAGGCTTTTTCTTAGAGAAGAACATATGAAATAACCTTATGAAGCAATGTTCCTTTCCCTTGTCAAATTGCTTTTATCATCCAAAAATAGTCATGATATTTTGTTTTCATATGATACATTAAAAATGTAACTGTCCCCTAATTACTTCACTATATGCTCCAATATACAATGACTGTATTAGAGAAAGTCAATTCTATGTTTCATTTTTACTTACCCAAAGTATAGTATACTATTTGGAAGAAATTATTATGTTATGATTCTTTCACAAAATCATTCAACTGGATAGAGAATGTTTTTAATTTAGAATGTTTTATTCAGCAAATTCAAAAATCCCTGATGGCTACAAGTAAGGAATTTGAAGAAATTAATCATATATATTTCGTCTGCATTTCCTTTGGAGACATTTATACTTAGCACAAAATGAAATAAAATTACTTTTAATACATAGGCAAGAGGATCTAAGATTATGCAGCTCATAAAAAATAATCACCCAAATGGACAAGTGAAATATCTTCTAAAGATTCTTACATATATCATTTTATCTCAAAGAAAGTATCACTTTTTGGTCTTAGAGAAATAACAAAGAAAATCATAAATAAGCTAAAAGAGGTATTACTTACACATATATTTCTAAGATATATATTCAAGAGACCTGATTTTGAATCTTAATTCTACTACCTACTTTTTATGTACTTTTGTCAAATTATTTAATCCATCAGAGCCTTAAATTTCACATACTATTTTGTTAGTATTTCACATGTTAATCATATAAATTTCTACTATGAACTGAAACCACACCCTGAATAAGAAAAGCCTTGAATACCCTAGTATTATTATAGATAAAACATCGGTATTTCAGCCATATAAAATATTTAGTGCCATATAAAGGCCATAACTGGCAAAGTGGTAGAGAAAAACCATGGCAAAATTAAAATATGTATATTGTAAATATTTATTGCATTACTGCTATACAAACATCATTTAAAAAAAAATATGTAGTTTCCAAAAGTGCAATAAATGTTCTTCCTCCCTCTCCTCCATCTTTTCTTTTCTTTTTTTTTGCTTTTTGATCTAGGGTTTATATTAACATACACACACAAGCACATGTTAAAACCACTAATTCTTTATTTGATGTCTACCAGTTGATTTATTTCTAATCAATGGTGGACATCAAATTCATTTTCAGTTAGAAAAACTGAAAAACTTGCTTTTTAAAAAATTGCCCAAGAAGCTGCTTTCGTCATTGTCTGTGTTGTTCAGAGTGTCCAGACCAAAAGAGGCCTAAGTCTTTTTCTTTGATATACAAGGAGTAACTTTTAACTTCATGGGGAATATTATGAAATCATAGTC
This sequence comes from Trachops cirrhosus, assembly GCA_028533065.1. Classification (NCBI taxonomy): domain Eukaryota; kingdom Metazoa; phylum Chordata; class Mammalia; order Chiroptera; family Phyllostomidae; genus Trachops; species Trachops cirrhosus. The sequence goes on along the minus strand of JAPYXV010001447.1, from coordinate 4,312 downwards.
ATGTTTGAACTAAGACACAGAACCACAAGGATTCTTTATTTTAAAGTAAATTTCATATCACTGTGGGAGATAAATTTGTTTTTATTTATGTGAGGACCTTGGTTACCTTTTAGGATTGTGACATGTGCCTTCATTTTCTGCCTTAAGTTTGAACAAATGTAAAATCAATGATATATATGCATCTCTGTCACAGATAATACCTTGTACATTAGTATTATTTCTTCTTCAGAGAGCAGGATAAAAGATACTTCCCCTCAGCTTCAAATTGAGTGTGGTTACATGACTTGCTTCAACCAGTGAGTAGAAATTGAGTGTATTACTTCCAGGGTTAAGCATTCAGTGGAAGGGTGCTGGGATTAAGGAAGTGCATGCTGATGTGGAGGTGAGCTCCTGTACCATCCCATGCACAACAGCCTCCCTGGACAGGTGGCTGAATGCACAGTGGACCAAGCATGAAAAAACTAAGCCTTTGTTTTTTGAATCACCAGAATTTCGAAGCTCATTTGTTTCCATGTTCTAGGCAAACTCAGCCTGACTTATGTAATCACTTTCTTCAGCAGCATCCAGAGTTTTCCTCCATCAGGCTTTCTTCAAAAAAAGTGATCAATGACTCATTCTTTCCAACTAAGCAGATCTAGTTTTTTTGTGGGGTTTTTTTTGATGTTTGTTTTTTAATATTTCACTCTTCTACTAGAGGTGGTTCATGATAAACTAAATGAAACACCAGGGTTGTGCTTTAAAAATATAAAATAAAACATCTTATCAAATGGGAGTTTAATTTAATATCATCTTGCCAGAAACTTACTTAACTGAAGTCACAGGTATCAGCTAAAATTTTGCTTATAATTCATAGAATGAGTCTAAAATGCTCTTTTCCCACTTTTCAGGATATATGACTTTTAAGGTAAGTTCTGTTAGGTATCTTCACATACAAAATAATATTATGGGTGTTTTTTTTTCATCGTTTTATGAAACTTTGGTGGAAATATCTCATCTCTGTGACCAGCATTTATAAAATTACTGTCCATTTCCATTGCTTTTCACTTTACAATAAGCAATGTTTCTAAAGTTGCTTCTCCAAAGATAAATTATTCAACAATTTATTGAATTCCTAATAAGTGACAGGCTGGGGATTAGACTTCAATTTGAGAAGGGATTTGGGGCTGCTGGACAGATTTTAAAAGGATGTAGCTCTTTCCTCAGAGTTTACAATCTAGTAAGGAAGTGAAACTGTACATAATAAACCCTCCTCCCACCAAAAAAAACCCAACAGTAATCATATATTTAAATGTGTCAAACTTGAAGTATTGCCACATGAAGAACAGCATAGTATGGCATTTCTTTGTACCACACCTAAGCCTCTATTATAACTTAAGACATGTCACTTAATATTTCTTGGAGTCCCAGTTTCCATGCTTGTAAAATGAGAAGATTGGATCAAATGATATCCAAGCATCCCACAGACTCTGAGAAACTGTGATTCAGAATTACAAAGTTCATTCTGGTACTATTTCCATCTTTGGAATTTGTTTAAATTATCCACTGAAATGCTGTTGCTCAATCTCATTTTCTCCATTTTGAGATGTGAAATATCCCAGGATTAGCTCTGAGTTGGGATAGATTTAGCATTTGGTTTTGCACATAAAATATAAATATACTTTCACTCAGAGGCTCTGGATGTAGGGAAACCCCTGAAAGTGAAATGACCAATCCTTAGAGGCACTCTGAATATAGCTAGCGTGGAGGCGACACAGGTTGATGAAGGGGTGAGTCACAGAACACAAGGGATTGATGGCATGTTAAAATGAAAGAGGGAAAAAATCTCTTTGATTTTAAAATTAAAGAAGCCCAAGATATAAATCACTGAAAATGCTACCCCTTCTAGCTGGCAGCATTGAAATGCTCCTGAGAATTAGCCTTTTATCTTCCCATTTTAATGCATTATAATTAAACATTTTCAACCACAAAAGGTGATCTCTAATAGATTGTTTAAAGTTCTTTTTAAAATTCATTACTAATCAATTTTTGCCTTAATCATGCTACCTTTCTACACTAAAGTATGTTTTTCCCAATTCTCTTATTTACATATTAAATGTTTATACTAATATTCAGTTAAAGAAATATTGATATTAAATTTTATCAAAACAGGATGGATTTTATACACATATTCTTAGTGTTTTTTAGAAATTGCTAGAGAAGATACTTAACTGTGGGTTCTGTTGGAGTTTAATGGGTAATTAATTTGTTATTTAATCAGTGGAAATATTTAATTTTTTCAACTAAGATTTATTTATTTATTTATTTAATTGTTTCGTTACAGTCGTTCAAATTTACGTTCTGTTGCCTTCCCCCATCCTGCCCACCCTCATCCTCCCCTGCCCCCACCCTGCTCCCGCAGTCAATCCCCACCCTGTTGTCCATGTCCATGGGTACTTTATGCATGTTCCTTGATGACCCTTCTTTCCCCTTCTTTTCCTCATTATGCTCCTCCCCCACCCCCTCTGGTCACTGTCAGTTTGTTCTTTATTTCCACTTCTCTGGTTCTATTTTGCTCACTTGTTTTGTTGATTAGGTTCCACTTACAGGTGAGATCATACAGTATTTCTCTTTTGCTACCTGGCTTACTTCACTTAGCATAATATTCTCCAGTCCCAGCCATGCTCTTGAGAAGGGTAGGGGTTCCTTCTTTCTTTCTGCTGCACAGTATTCCATTGTGTAAATGTACCAGTTTTTTTATCCATTCATTTACTGATGGGCACTTAGACTGTTTCCAGCACTTGGCTATTGTAAATAATACTGCTATGAACATAAGGGTTCATAGGTTCTTTTGAATTGGTGTTTCAGGATTTTTAGGGTATAATCCCAGCAGTGGAATTGCCAGGTCAAAAGGCAGTTCCATTTTCAGTTTTTGGAGGAAATTCCATACTGTTTTCCACAGTGGCTGCACCAGTCTGCATTCCCACCAACAGTTTACTTGGGGTCTATTTTCTCCACATACTCACCAACACTTGTTTTTTGATTTGTTAATGATGGCCATTCTGACCAGTGTGAAATGGCATCTCATGGTGGGTTTAATTTGCATCTCTCTGATGGTTAGTGATGTCGAGCATCCTTTCATGGGCCTATGAGCCCTCTGTATGTCCTCCTTGGTGAAGTGTCTGTTCAAGTCCTTAGCCCATTTTTTAATTGGATCATTTGTCTTCTTGGTGGTGTTGAGGCTTATGAGTTCTTTACATATTTTGGAAATCAAACCTTTGTCCAAGGTATCATTTGCAAAGGTATTTTCCCATATGGTTGGTTCCCTTTTCATTTTACTGATGTTTTATTTAGAAATGCAGAGGCTTTTTATTTTGATGTAGTCCCATTTGTTTATTCTTTCCTTTACACCCCTTATCGTAGGAGATATATCAGTGAAAATGTTGCTACATGGAATATCAGACATTTTTTCTGCCTATGTTTTCCTCTAGGACTTGTATGGTATCAGAACTTATATTTAAGTCTTTTATCCATCTTGAGTTTATTCTGGTGTATAGTGTGAGTTAGTAGTCTCATTTCATTTTTTCACGTGTACCTGTCCAGATCTCTCAGCACTGTTTATTGAAGAGGATATTTTTACTCCATTTTATGCTCCTGCTTTCTTTGTCAAATATCAATTAACCATAGAGATGTGAGTTATTTTTTGGCTCTCTATTCAAAAATTAAACATTTTTAAATAGCCATTTTACTGCTCCCTAGGAAAATTATGATGGAGTTTTTTAACTTTTTAAAAAATTTTTAATTGTTGTTCAAGTATAGTTTTCTGCCTTTTCACCCCACCCTTCCCTACCACCCCAGCCCTAGCTGCCTCCCTACCCTGTATCCACCCCGTTTCCACCCCTTCCTTGTTATTGTCCATGTGTCCTTTGTAATTGTTCCTGTAAACTCTTCACCCTTTTCCCCCATTATCCCCTCACTCTCTCTTCTGATCACTGTCAGCCTATTCTCAATTTCAATGTCTTTGGCTATACTTTGCTTGTTCATTTTTGTTGATTAGGTTCCTGTTAATGATGAGATCATATATATTTGTCTTTCATCTCCTGGCTTATTTCACTTAGCATAATGCTCTCCAGTTCCATCCATGCTGTCAGAAGGGTAGAAGCTCCTTTTTTCTTGCTGCTGCATAGTATTCCATTATGTAAATGTACCAAAATTTTTTGTTCCACTCATTTACTGATGGGCAGTTATGTTGCTTCTAGGACTTGGCTATTGTAAATTGTGCTGCTATGAACATTGGGGTGCATAGGTTCTTATGGATTGTTGTTTCAGGATTCTT
>JAPYXV010001446.1:0-14101 GCA_028533065.1 Trachops cirrhosus | reverse complement strand
AAAGAATTTCAGCACTCACCCACTGATTTCCAGACTCAGGTCACAGAATTCTAACTCTCAGGTCATATCCCCAGGCAGGAAAATTGAAAATTTTTATCCGTGGAATCTTGAACAGCCCGAGAGGAAAGCTAAAGCTATTGACATGGTGAGCTCCCTAATGTAATGGAAGAAACTTCTCAGACAATAATCCTGCAATTGACAAATGCTAGCTAGAATTTTTCTTAGAAGTTTGAAAACATCGTTCCACTTTTCTCTAGCTACAATGTTTACTGCTCAGACCTTGCTTTCATTCCAACTTTTTATCCTTTGAATTCAATATGATTTTTTTTCCTGCTGGAAGCTTTTAGGGTTTTTCTCTTCATCTCCAGTTTCCTGGAATTTCATGATATTGTACCTTGGTGTGTTTCCATACTTATCCATTTGTAATGAACACTCAATGTACCCTTGCAATATGGAAACTCTTGCTCTTTGGTTATGGAAAAATTTTTTGAAATATCTGTGCTTGCTTTGGTCCTATCTCTCTTTTTTTCCTCTATTTGTCTCTTTAATACCTATTATTCAGATATCAAGCCTTATGATCCTTTGATTTTCCTGTATTTTCCCTTTTAATTTCATTTTTTCCTTTCTACATTCTAGAAGACATCTTCATCTTTAATTTTCTTCTTTTTAAAATAAATTTTTGCTGTTTATAATTTTTTGTTTTTAGGGTGGCCCCCTTTTTAACGTATAATTTAAAGATACAATTCCACTGATGCTTTTGGATGCCACATGTCCTTTATACTTCTGAGAAAATTTTTGGTTTCTATGTCCTTATGTCTCTCTTGTTTCTGAGTAGCTTTTTTATTTTTGTATTTTATATTACAGTTTTCCCTGTATGTCTAGGTTTCCTTGCTTGTCTGTTACTGTGGCGGGGGAGGAGCACTAATGTCAGTCTTTCTGTGCACCGAGCTGTCGCCTGCAGGTCTCACTACAGGGTAGTTCCCTGGGCAGTTTCTGTTGCTGTGGACGTTTCTTTGGGGAGCCTATGACGTAATTTTTGGTTTCTTGGGCGGGTGCGATTGCTACAGAAAAGAATCTTCTACTCTCCTGCCTGGAAGGTGTAAAACTGGCTCTCAAAATGCTGTGAAATGAGTCCAAACAAGGGGCAAGAGCGAGATTTCTTAGTACTCAATATACAATATATACCGTCCTCAGTCTGCCCCTTTCTGGCATCGTCATCCTGCCCACGGTTGTATCTGGTGTCCTCCCGTCTAGGAAACATCAGTTTTGCTCTCTTCAGAAAATACGCCTCTGGCTTTCTGCCAGGTGGAAAAGGAGGAGTTCTTCAGTTCTTTTCACTGCGGCGGTGATCACACGTGGGGTAACTGCTCTTTAAACAGATCTTTGCCACATCCCTTTCTTTCGGGCCCCAAGCTCACTGCCTCTCCCCGGTTAGCACCAAGTCCTGAGCTTTTTGGGGTCTGCAGTACAGCTCCAGTTGATCCCTAGCTTTCTCTGCTACTAACGTAGAATTTTTCTGTCTCAGTTTCCAAGTTATTAATAATGTTATTAATATAAGTTATATTAATAATAATTATATAAATATAATTATATAGTTATATAAATATAAGTTATTAATAATAATTTTGCTTAAATTTTTCATATTATGATGCTGTCATCTTTGTTCTGCTCTTTGTCATTGTGAGTTTACTGTTTTCTTTTTCTTTAGCAACTTATGTCATTTTAATAGATGTTGGAAAGAAATAGAGGCAAATGTTCCAAGTTGCTCTCTCATTCTTAACAACTTAATTTTGGCTTTGGACATAGAGATATTTCATTTTTATAAAGTGGCATTTATTCATCGTTTTCTTGACAATGCTTTTATTTATTTTATGTTTAGAAGTCTTTCTGTACTCCAAAAATAATATGTTCATTCATGTTTTCTTATACATTTTATGATTTTATTTGTATCCAGTTTTTAAATTCACCTGGATTTATTTGTACATATTGTTCTTTAAATATGCTAGCCATTTTCCTTTGCCATTTGTTGAATAATTCATTACTTTGCCACTGTTTTATTGTGTTTTATTATCATTAAATTTCTATAATATCTAGGAATACTCTTTGTATCTTAGGGATATATTGGTTTTCCATCAAGGCAATAAACCATAGTGCCATACCATTGGAAGATCTGAGAGTTTTCTTTTAAAAGAAACAAAAACAAAACTTTGTGATTATTTTTCCCAGAAAATGAGTAAGGTAATCAGGTGACAAGTATGTTTAGATGCTGTTTTTAGAATACAAAAGTAAACTTCATAATCTTACCTAATCTGGAACTGCTAAATTTTTAAAATGCAATTTTTAAATTTAAATTCTGTGACACATTTGCAGATATTTCATTGAGTGGAAGAACAGTGAGTTAAAAATAATTAAAAGAAACCTGCTGCATCATTCTCTTACATTTTATTTAACCTGCATTGTTACATTTCCATTTAGTTAATTCAGGCTCACTGGTTTTAATTCTACCTACAGTTTTTGTTTAATTTCTTTCTGTATGGACCATGAGTCAAATATTTTTCTTCTCTGTGGCAAGAGATACCTGTGGTGATGTTGGTGACAGGGAGAGCTCTAGTCGGGGGTTCCAGAAAGAACAAATAGAATGGTGTTATGGACTTAATTGTGTTCCCACCAAATTTATATATTGAAGTCCTAACCCTTCATCTGGCGGTACTTGTACATGGTGTCTTCGAAGTGGTGCTTAAGTGGTCCTAGTCCAATAGGACTGGTGTCCTTATGGAAAAAAGGAGCCACCAAGGATGAATGCACACAGAAAAAGGGCCACATGGGGATGTAGTGAGAAGGCAGTTGCCAGCAAGACAGAGAGAGAGATTTTAGGAGAAACCATCTCTACCAGGACCTTCATCTTGAACTCTAGCCTCCAGAACAGTAAGAAAGTACATTTCTGTTGTACCAGCCACCCACTGCATGGTGTTTGCCACGGCACCTCGGCTAATACAGATAGATATAAAAAGATCTTTACGTTTGCCTCTTCAAGTTCAGTAGACACATTTAAGAAAGCTGATACTGTTCCCTTTTTTAAAATTCCTGATTCCAGTCTACTAAACCAGTGATTTTCACTGGTTTTTCATGGAACCCTGGTACACCACAAGAATCATTACAACACCCAACGCCTGACTGTACAGTCAGGGGCACTGACCTCTTTTTCCTTAGATTGTCAAATAAAAAAATGACAACAGCCAATGTAACAATAGCCATCCACTGTAAATGAATCAAAAGTATACTTATTTATTTTGTCAGATCAGCAAAAACATATCAATTCGTGTGCTGTGGAGTTTTAGTAATTAGTTGATGTATGCCATGAGATGAAAAAGGTTGAAAATCACTGTACTAAACTGATTTCATGAATCTCTAATGCAGGGGTGTCAAATGCATTTTTACCAGGGGCCACATCAGCTTTGCAGTTGCCTTCAAAGGGCCAAATGTAATTTCAACTCCTTAACAGTTAAGGAGTAGTTGCATTTATACAGTCCTAAAATTATTTCTGCCCTTTGAAAGCAACTGTGTGGCTGATGTGGCCCCCGATGAAAATGAGTTTGACAATGGTTAACAGCAGAAAGTTTTTGAAACACAGATTTGTCCCGCTGCATTAACACCAGGTCACAGGACAGACAGAGGAGATGATACACCATTTTGTCACCATGAGGCATGCTTCTCAAGAGGGCAGAGTTTTCAGTGGGGTTACCCATGTGGACAGAAGAGGCTGCTTAGGCAGACTTCTTGCTGCTTAAGGCAAAAATAGCTGTGTGTATTCACACCTTCAAGTGAAGTGAGTCACTCAGTTGTTCTCTATCTTAGTTTATCAGGCAAAATGGAAACATACCCCCCAGCTTAATACCAGACAGTGTTTGGTTAAAGTGAGTTACATGTGAATAACATCCAAAAAATAAAATTTTAAAATGTGCCAAATTATGATATTTAATAGTTCATAATTTATCTTCCTTTAGTATATGCTCTTGTCAAAATACATATGAGGAAGAGATAGTAAGATTAAAAACAAATGGTTATAAAATATAACAAATGTATGAGTTGGTTAATTTGAGGAATTGTGGCCTATAATGAAACATTCTATACTTGGTCTTAACTTTTTTATCAAAGAAATATCAACTGGATGCATCAAATAATTTTAAAAACTGAACATTATTGGGTTATAGTCCATTAAATCAAATGCATCAAATTAATAATTGCATTTCTCTTTCAATATGTTGGTTTACTGTTTTGATTTTTTATTATAAAATAATACAAATAGTATAAAATTCAGACTGTAGTAAATTAATTTTTAAAATTTATGAAATCACTAAAATTCCACCTCTCGGCAATCAAGATCACTATCATTAGTTTTCGTCCTGAGAGAAAACAGGAGGAAAGTTGAAAGACAGGAAAAGATAGGAACAAAGCCGGAGAGATGGCCATCCCCATCATTCTGAGCCTTGGCTCCTAATGTGCAAACATCTGCATCTTTAGTGAAGCTCTTGAACTGATGTTCTACCAGCTGTGCGTGGATATCTGTGGGCACTAGTTGATGGGTTGTGTTTCTCCCAGGAACTGGGCTAGGAGGCCATGGATGTGTGTGTTCAGGGTGGGGTAGGGGAATGGGTGGTAGGACAGGGACACTAGTTATGGCACAGCTGGTGTCTGGGCTATGAGGCTACGTCTCCTTCTTATTTTCTTTTGACTCAGTAATCTCTAAGTATTTTTTAAATGGAAGTCAGTTGACTTGGCATTCAGCCTTGATAAGGCTCCATTCCCACTTGTGCCTCTTCCTCTGGAGTCCAATGGTCAGTTCCAGCCAAGTCACTTCTCTCCTGGTCCTGTACTTCCTCAACTGTCAGATTACAAGTTTAGAAAAGAGAGTCTCTAAAACTTCCATCTCTAGAAACCTCTGCTTTCTGTGTGTAATATCTCTAAATATATGTTTCATTTCTGGAGAGTGGATTTTTTATTTCATTTCTTCATACTCTCCACAACGCCTAATACTTCAGTTCCATAGACATTTATTACATTATTAAGTGCCTGCCATAGTCCCAGCACAGTATGTTGGCTGAATAATTTCCACTAAATGATTAAAGAGTCAAATTCTTTTGATAGAGTAATTAACTTTTAGAGTCTACAAGTTGTAGCTAATTCTACCAGGTTTCTGTTTGTTTCTTTGTTCATTTTTGTTTGCATAATAGAAATGTTACAAATTAAAATGCTCCCAGGGAAAGAATAGATGATCCCATAAATAATTCTAATGAATTATTATTTTATTAGAATATAATTGACTTGGTTATTATAACACTTAAGAAATCTCAGCCAAAAAGACCCTATAGAAAACCATTTCTATATTATTTAATCTATTTCTCAGCAAAAGCAGTATCATTGCTTAAAATAACATAATGTCATAACCCAATGACCAATGCAAGCTGAATACACCTGTGCTTGGGGCCTGTAAAAAGAGCAAACTGAACTAAAATTTAAGCATGTGTTAAACCTTGACTATATTTTTTCAGAATTCATGGAAATGCAGACTTCATATGGAGCCAAATCTCAGGGTGTGACTCTGCCAAGAAAAATACATCTTTGAATGGTAAAAGCAGGTGGGGAACAAATGTCCTTCTAAAACTCATTCAGTCATAACCTAGTTAATGAAAGTGCTAGTGAAATTCAATTGCTTGAATACAGCATATCCTGTTACCCAGGTATATCCTTTTATACCAAAGATACAGCCTATTCTAACAGATGAGGTTTTATTTTTGATATCTCTATAAGAACCCAACTCACCTTGTCCACTTGTGTTTTGGTCACCTAACAAGTGTTTATGCTTTGTTGTAAGTGCTAAGTCAGTGGTGGCTTCAAAAGAGTGTTGAGTTTTCACTTGAGTCTTGAGGGCTATAGAGCAGGTCACTAGTCAAGACACGAAGACCAGCTCATTGGAGCCAGAGCATAGGGTCCCTGCTGAGGGGCTCTTTGCTTGGTAACAATGCCTTTTATAATGTGGCTTTGCTCCCTTGCCTCTCCTGAGTCATTTCTTCCTCTTGTCTATTTATATCACAATACTGTATTATACCCAACTATTAGCTCTTTATCTTCATGATTTGTGTGTACTCTGCTGCTGGTTTGAAAATCACACTCAGATTTAAAAAATAAATTCAAGTGTTATGTTTTCATTGAATTTTTTCTTGTTTCTGTCCCCAAAGTCACGTGTAAGACCTCTCCTTCTGTTGTGTCCCCAAATACCCCATGGCATCTATCTGTCTTCCTGCCTAACACCTCTAGCAGGGAGCATCACTCTTTAACAGTCACGAATCCCTGAAGAATAAAACAGTACCTGGCAAAAATGGCAAGTCCATAAATATGTATTTAATATGTAGTTATTTGCTTGTGGTAAAACTATACTAGGTGCTTGAAGGAACCTATTCTTTCCTGCAATTTGAAAAGTTTTAAAAATATTACAAAGAAAACTTGCTATTAAAACACTTCTCTTAAGCTAGACTAGAAGGAAGGATTCCAGTGATTAGTAATTGGGATCCATGTCCTCCGCTGTGCATAACTTCCTCAAGAAACATGTTTAAGTGTATCATTTCCATTTCTAAGAGGAATGTTATGCTGCATTCAACAGAGAGTGGAGGGCTATTCCTTATTCTATATTTAATCTGATACTAAAGACAGCCAGTGTCTATTAAAGGAGATGGAAATTAGGTGATTTTTACTGCCTTTGAATTTGGAAATGACTCAAAAGACTTTAAGCAGTAAGTTATAGGATATCAGATATCTATTTCTGTATCAAATTACATCATATATTTTGGGGTCAAGGGTAATTTAACTTTATATCTGGATCCATATTTATGTTACATAGTTCCACTCTGAATGATCTTTAAAGAATAATTTTTTTTCTAAGCAAGTTTTTTAATTAAAAATTATGTTTTCTGTAAAATAAAATTTAATTATCCAGTAGCATAAAGAAGAAAGTCAAAATTTTACAAACTATCCCCTCACATATATCAGAAATAACCACTATTAATGTGTTGATGAGCATCTTCCCTAATGTATCTATTGTCAGTCAGTGTATTCTCTCATCCACTCATACAGACACACACACCACACAGTCAACCAAAGTTATAATGGCAAAGAAGGTGATATTTAAAATAGTATCCACAAAGGTATATCTTTTGAGTTACTGTTTTAGGTACCATTTTTCTTCTGACTGCACTGTTTAATTTCTCTAATGTACTGTGGGTTTCCATGTTTTATCCTTGTTGTTAGTGGGAATGGGTCCATTGTTTCCAAATTATGTAAAAGCTAGCTCAGGAACTGAGGTATATATGTCACAAAGTTGAGGAAGGAATATCCTTGAAAGCTTCCTCCGTACCTAGGGAGTTGACGTGTGGTTTCCACCACACAACTATTAATATGGTGAATTCAAGCAAGTGATTTCTTAACATTGAGCCGCACTTGTAATCTTGCAGTAAGCACAACCCTTTTTAGGTGCTATTGAATTTCATTACTTTTATCTTAGAATTTTTGTGTTGTTTTTATAAGATTAATCTGTCATCATTTATTTTGTGCACTATTAATTCCATTTTATTGTCAACAAATAAGAAGTTATTGGTTTAAATGAAAAAAATGCCTAATATGTAAAAATAAATAAGAGAATGGGCAAAAATAATGATATTCAATAATGGCATAGATTGACGGAGTGAAATTGAGAATATTTTCCTGAGATTCCTTCTAAAATAAGATATCTACCTATCAAAAATAATGTGTAAACACATTTTCATATAGAGATTTGACCATCACTGAGAATTCTTTCCATGGATTTTTTAAAATCGTATATAAAATTACACTTTTTGTATATGACATTTTATCTTTTTAGTGTATATAAGTGTGTCCTTGGTTATTTAAAGTAAAAAAAGTGCTAAGTCTAGTAAAGATATAAGTGCACTCATAGGCTACAGAATTAGTAAAACAACCAAAACCCTTAAATACTTTATGATCCTCCCTCTGACTCCTGAAGCTCAACATAAAAGCTGAGTTCTCATTTCACTTGGCTCTCATATGAACATTGTCATTGTACTGAATTCCATTGTTTGTTGCAAAGCTGAATCTCAAGATGTAGGATTACATGGACATAAATTAGAATTATTTGACATGTGCCAGTAAAATAGCATTGCCAAGTACTGAAACACATTGGCTTTGCGTCAAGTCTGAGGTCAGGATTTGTAAGAATGACATCGTCCTGTTTCTTGCCTGCTTATTGCTGTGGCCCTGAGGCTGTAGTAACCAGATGTCTGGCACTTTGCATTTAAAGGTCTCACAGTTTTAGCAGATAAAGACCCAATATTTCCTTCTTCAACCTAAGGTTACACTGTTTCCATTAAAATATACACTCTTTTATATTAATCTGATTTTTTTATTTTGACATAATCTATCAGTGACAATCAAAAGTAACAAAATTATAACATACATTTGACTGCATAGTTAAAAGAATAGTTTTCCTTTATGCTGCTTAGATTGTGATATGTAAATCTTAGATACTGTTGAAACTTAGTCTCTCTATGTGGTATCAGTGATTGGATAATAGGCTCCTTATCTTCATCTCTGAATATCCAAATCCCTACACACTTAAGGAGCATGCAATAAATATGTTGAAAGAAGAAATAAATGTATGAGTCTAGAACTAACATTATTTGAAAACAAGACTTCCTTAAGCCTGTCTCCATATTGTGATTTTAAAAATAATTGGCTTGCACTAGTTTGTTGAAAGACTGTTGGCTGAATCTGGGTGGAGAAATTTACTGTTGGATCTACTGTCATAGCTAAAGATTTGCATCTCATAGGCATTCAGCTATACCTTGAGTAGTATATATGGGCAGATGAGGATCCAAAATATACCCTTAGGGACCATAGCAACTTCATCATTAAGTTCCCTTTATTAAATTTTAAATTAAATTTTATTGTGGTTATTATGACGAACCATCTGGGTTTTATCTGAGCAGTTCACAGACTATCAGGGCTCTGTTGCATCTATAATAATCTTTATTTCAGGAAAAACATGTTATTCATAAAATATAGAAAGAGGTTGAAAACAGTATCTAATGAGCAGTTGAACCCCAGAACAATCCTATAAAAATGCAGTCAGAAGGCAGAGGCCATAAGAGGACCAACACTCCTTAGAGACCTGACTGATTTCAGGTAAGGCAGAACAAATACACAGATGAACCTGGGGTATTATGTTGCACCAGAAATGAAGAGATCACTCAAGGGTGTATCAAAAGGACTCAGAAATCAAGTTCATTAGGCTCCCACTGACCAAAGATGGGATAATTTTAGGATCCATAACAAGAATACAGTGTATTAAAACACTTAATATGTTTAAATCCATAATTCATCAAACACATGCACACACACATCCATCACTGCCTTCACAGATAACCTTCAGAGGATGTTGAATAAGCCATCTCAGTATCTTGAAAACTGGTTATAAAAGAAAATAAACAAAGATTTACCTGACTTTTCTGTATGGACTCTACCCCAAAGTAACCCAGAAGTATGTAAAAAGAAGTTCTCAATACAGAAACATCCCAGCTAATAAATGAAGAAGGAACAATAGGATTAGACTAATTTGCCATCACTTATGAAGTAATAAATCTAAGAAATAATTACTAACTAGCAGTGCCACAAGTGATATGATCAGAATTTCATGCGCGCTGGTGGAAGTATACACAACACCATGTAGGAAGTTGTCTCGCCAAAAATTAATTCTGAATCTGATCAAGGTATTAGATGGCCTACAAGAACTATGAGGCCAAGGGACATGTTAAATGACATTCTGGAGGTGCAGTGGACAGCACCCAAGCAGTAGTACACTCTAAAGCAGTGTTTCTCTAAGTGTGGTCCCCAGAGCAAAAAGTTTGGGAACAGCTTGTTATCAGTCCGTGATGCGATGAGGGGCTCATCTCAGAGTGTAAGGCAGTTCCAGCACCAGGTGTTGTGTCATGTCAGCAGAAGGAAGCTGTGTCATTGTCATTCTGGGGCAGTCTCTCTGTCTCACAGGGGCCAGGGCGGTGACTAGCACAGTGCTACGGCACCAATGATCTGATGCTTCTACAGCTTACAGCAAAGAGAGGAAATCAAACTCATAAATTTAAAAAGATTCAGTACAAATATCAACTAATTACAATATATTTAGTATATTTTCATGCTGACCATAATGAAATATGTACGAAAATCAAAATTTGAATGCTGTTTTAATAATATTAATTAATTGTTAGATTTGTAAGAGGGGTAAAAACATTGTGGCTATATTTAATATTCAGAGACACATGTTGGAATATTAGGGATGAAATAATTTGATGTCTAAGATTTGTTTCAAAAAATTTGGAGAGATGTAGAAAGTGGGTGAGAGGTGTTCAAGTAACAGGATTAGATATGTGTTGAAGTTAATTGGATGATAAATAAGTGTACTTTTGTTACATTATTTTCTCTACCTTTGTATATGTTAAAATTTTTCAAATTAAAGATTTAAAAACTTAAAAAAGAAAAAGAATCAATAAGTGAATTTTACCTCCACAAAAATAAATAATAAAAATGTACAGAAAGTGAGAACTAGGATTAGAACAAACATAACACAGAATAATTTTTAAGTAGGCAGAAATAATTTGTAAGCACATAACATACACGCTGCATATAAACTTACAGTTCTCTTTGCCAAAATGTTCATTTTTCTAACATTGAAATTTAGCTGTTGCATAAGGACACATGCAGAAGGCTCCTAAAAAAGCCTACAATTACAATTTGAATTGTGTCCCTCAAAAACATAATTCTAAAGCCCTACCCTGGTACCTGCAAATGTGATCTCATTTGGAAATGGAGTCTTTGAAGACTAACAAGGTCATTAGGGTGGGCCCTGATCCAATGTGGCTGGTGTCCCTTTAAGAAGAGGGAAATTTGGATACAAGGAAACACAGAGAGAACACTATGTGATGATGGAGGCAGAGATGGGAATGATGCATCTACAAGTTAAGGAACAGCAATGGATGCTGGTCATTAGCATCACTAGCTAGGAAAGAGATTCGGAACAGATTCTCCCTCAGAGCTCTGAGAAGGGACCAACTCTGTTGACACCTCGATTTCAGGCTTCTATCCCCCAGAACTGCGAGAATAAATTCTGTTGTTTTAAGACACCCTGTTTATAGGAATTTGCTACAGCAGCCCCAAGAAACTTAATACACCCACTGAGTTTACGATTGGTGCCTATTTGTCTGTGTGTTGGGTGGGGCCACGCAGGGAGAGACTGGTGCATTGTGTTTTTACATAGTCCTTTTTATCAAATATAATGCCGTCATTTAACACTTGACTGAATTGCTGACTTTTTTATTTTCAGAATTGCAACTTTGTGTTGCATCTTTCATCACAAAACTTACAAATAGATAGCAGCACCTATCATGAAGCAAGAAGAAAAACTTTGACCAAGCTATGAGCATTTTCCCTGCAAAATAAATCATGACTATCCAAGAAAAACCAAAACAACTGGACATTTTGGATAAAAACCTGATTAGTTGGTGAACTTTTAGAAAGTGTGGTCAGCTAATGATGTGAGAATCATCTGAGCCAATGTTTTCTAGTCCTATGTTCTAGGAGGTACTTCTAGATGGCTAGCTTCTGAAAAACTTCAGTGAACTTTGATTTATCTGTTCATACAGATCCATGAAACAGGAGGCTTTTAAAAAGCTGTATTTTTGCCCTGGCTGGTGTAGCTTAGTGGATTGAGCGCGGGCCTGTGAACCAAGAGATCACGGTTCGATTCCCAGTCAGGGCACATGCCTGGGTTGCAGGCCAGTTCCCAGCAGGGAATGCACAGGAAGCAACCATACATTGATATTTCTCTCCCTCTCTCCTTCCCTTCCCCTCTGAAGATAAATAAATAAAAAATCTTTAAAAAGCTGTATTTTTACTATAATTGTGAGGACAAAAGAAGAAAAAGGAAAGAAAATGGGAAAGGGGATCCAAAATTTTTCTTAAAAAGGAAAAAGTTTAAAAAGAAAAGCTTAGAATGGGTGGCAAATAGACATCATTTTTCTGCTCGACCTTATATGCAGTTAATATTGGTTGGTCTCATGTCTGCATTACATTCTCTGGAGTTACTAGGGAGTTACTTCTGTGATCCAACTAGGGCCCAAGTAAAACAGATCTTGTTCCTTTGCAAGACAATAGCACAAGGAAAAAGAAAATGAAGCCATTAGTCCTGAGAAGATGAGTACTCAAGTTTTCCTAGAAGAGGATCCCAGGGAATTAAACTCAACCCACAATAAGTTTATCTGCTGTTCACAGTCATAGCTTTGTTGGCAGTTCTTAACTCTTGGCACCATTCAAAGTTCCGTCAGTGGTGAGACAACTCATTGTTATCCTCTCAACACCTTCTCTGAGTGCGATACTTGGTACTTTCTGCTGCCTTGTAGCAGCTGTTCTGATGCTCCACAGGAAGACTGGCCAGTTCTTCACAGCTGCACTGGGAAGTAAACCTAGGAATGGAAAAACACTGTCACCATCACCCCTCTTATGCTGAACTCTTTAATGTCAGAGGCCTGACATTTAATCCAACAGCATTCTGAAATAGCCTAAGCATACAGAATATCCACCTCACTCGTTCAGGGGAAGGGTGGGGAGGGGGAAGAGGGCGGAGAGGGAAAGATGTGTGTATTTAGAAAAATATGTGAAAAAGCATTTTTTTGTTTAGATTGTTATTTATTTGCTTTAAATATATTTATGATTATGTTATTCCTATTGTACCATTTTCCCTCCTTTACTCCTCTCCACCCTGTACCCGACTTCCACCCACATGCTCTCCATTAGTTCATGTCCATGGGTCACATATATAAGTTCTTTGGCTTCTCCATTTCCTATGCTATTCTTAACCTCCCCATCTATTTTGTACCTACCATTTATTCTTCTTATTCCCTGTACCTTTTCCCCCATTCCCTCCCCTCTGCCTCCCCACTGATAACCCTCCATGTGATCTCCATTTCTGTGATTCTGTTCCTGTTCCAGTTGTTTGCTTAATTTGATTTGTGTTTGTTTTTTTAGGTTCAGTTGTTGATAGTTGTGAGTTTGTTGGCATTTTATTATTCATTGTTTTTGACCTTCTTTTTTTTCTTAGATAAGTCCCTTTAACATTTCATATAATAAGGTCTTGGTGATGATGAACTCCTTCAACTTGACCTTATCTGCCCTCCCATTCTAAATGATAGTTTAGTTGGATAGAGTAATCTTGGATGTAGGTCCTTGCCTTTCATGACTTTGAATACTTCTTTCCAGCCCTTTCTTGCCTGCAAGTTTTATTTTGAGAAATCAGCTGATAGTTTTATGGGAGCTCCTTTGTAGGTAACTGTCCTTTTCTCTTGCTGCTTTTAAGATTCTTTCCTTATCTTTCATAAAAAGAACTTACACAACTCCACTCTAAGAAGACAAGCAACCCAATTAAAAATGGGCAAAGGACTTGAATAGACATTTCTCCAAGGAGGACACACAGAGGATCCAGAGACACATGAAAAGATGCTAAATATCACTAGCTATCAGAGACATGCAAATTAAAACCACAATGAGATACCACTTCACACTGGTCAAAATGGCCATTATAAACAAAACAACAAACAAGTGTTGGAGAGGTTGTGGAGAAAAAGGAAACCCTAGTACATGGTTGGTGGGATTGCAGACGGGTATGACCACCATGGAAAACAGTATGGAACTTCCTCAGAAAACTAAAAATGGATCTGCCTTTTGACCCAGCAATTCCACTGCTGGGACTATATCCTAAGAACACCAATCCAAAAGAACCTAAGCACCCCAGTGTTCATAGCTGCACAATTTACAATAGCTAAGTGCTGGAAGCAACCTAGGTGCCCATCAGTAAATGAATGGATCAGAAAACTATGGTACATTTACACAATGGAATTCTATGCAGCAGAAAGAAAGAAGGAGCTCCTACCCTTTGCAACAGCATGGATGGAGCTGGAAAGCATTATGCCAAGCGAAATAAGCCAGGTAGTGAAAGACAAATACCATA
>JAPYXV010001445.1:0-14102 GCA_028533065.1 Trachops cirrhosus | reverse complement strand
GCTTTCTGGATCCCAAAGGGCGCCCCCTTGCCCCCAATTCACAGCTTGGGTATCGTAGGTCCTGGGAAGCACCAGTGCCTTTTTATTTTTCAATGCCGTGGTTTCTAGGAATTTCACCAAACCACGCTTTCTCTCCTGCTTGGAGGCGCAGGCGTAGAGGCGGTGCCTTTGGATGCAGAGGGTGAGGTGTGCACCTTCCCCAGGGCTTTGCATATGTGCTTACAGACCCTGTGTGGGTGCTTCTTTGTTCTCACTCCTCTCTCTGCACCTGCCGCTGCCCTCTGGTAAACTGAGCTCCCCGGGTGCTGCTCAGTCTTTGTTTGGCTAGGGAGGGAGTGGATGACCCAGCTCTCCCCCCAGGGGGAGGGCCCCCGCGGGCCAACCCAGGCGCGCTGCGGGTCTGGAGCTGCAACCCCCCTGGTCCCCTCACTGATCCACGTAGTCGCCTTACCCTCAGATTTTTCAATGTCCGCTGCAATTTTTGATTTCCAATTGGCGATTATTTTTCCCCTCCCTGGGTGTGGGAGATGCAAAATCTGCTCCTTCCTACCACGCCGCCATCTTTCCTCCTTTTTCATCTGCCTTCTTAAAACCCTCAAAATATTATCAGACCCCCCAATTCTTGTTAAATTAAAACTAAAAAAAGAAAACTCCTTGTCAATCTACTGTGACCTGGTGCACCAAGAAGCACTACATTCAAGGGACAACTTGTGCATATGGGGGCCATGGATATCTGTATTGTGACCTGAATAATTTGTCATGCAAGAAAATAACCCCTGGTATTATCTGAAAGGAACTCAGGCTCTGCCTCTGACTCTCATCTGGTAAGCTTCTAAGTACCACATATGTGCTGGCGGACCTGGGACCAGATCAATGCACAGCTGCAAAAGCTGTCTAGCCCATGTTGTAGTTTTATACATTTTTTCAGTGTTAGTCACTTTATTTTAACATCATTTTACCATTCCAAAATATTAACTGGGCCTGTCTTACAATTCAAGCACTTGACTGGGCCTTAGGGAATACACTGACGAGCAAGATTTGGTCTCTACATTAAATGTGTTCCATGGATAACAGTAATGATGAGAATGTAAACAGTCTTATTCACAGTAGAGAACAGTGAACATTATACTTTGGAAGTTCAGAGAGAAAAGAGAGGATGAACGAAGAAGGAGGAGGAGCTCATGTTAGCATTACCTGAGTGCATTAGGCTAAGCTATTCTGAGGGTCTTTTTCCAACTTTGTTCCTTTACTTCTCATCCAGTATGGTATGTTCACTATAATTGCTGCTGACTTCCCATTCAACAGTGCTCCATATACTTAAAGCCTAGTATTAAGGCCATAAGAGAATAATAGATGCTACCTACCAGTAATTGAGAGGGGATTGATTATGAAGACTTCAGAGAGAGTATGCAACACTTTGCCTCTGTCTCATTAAACCTCAACTAGGATGAAAAAGGAGAGAAGAGAAAGATAATTAAGAATTCCAACCTGATAGGCTTTAAAGAGGTCAGAACAAAGGAGGACCTTTGGGAGCCCAAAGTGTGAAATAACAGATTCTTTAACAAGACAGTAATGTTGTTTAGTAATGAAAAAGTGACAAGAAGGGAAGAAGAAAGGCAGTAGTGTGAAGAGTATCACAGCAAATGGGAGAGTGAGGCACATGTATCTCCAAAGCAATTGATGAGCTGGCATTTATGTGAATCACTAGGAAGCAAGCTTAATATTCTCTCACAAAATGACAAGGCGTTTTACCAAGTTGTTTCTAAAACAGATTCTGTGATATTTAAAACATTCCAGATGGCATGTGTTTCAGCATCCCCAAATTACTAATAGTTATAATCCACAGGCACTGTCCTATTAACTTATAAAACTCTTTCAATATGATAAAAAGTGGACATCAGTAATGTATTTCAGATGCAATATTTATTCATGCACAGGCTGGAATTACTCTGCTTATGACACAGAAGGGACATTCCCAAATATGTGTTTCTTTCTGCATCATAATTTGTCTCAGTCCTCTGAGCCTATTGACACCACCCTTCATATGTGCTCTGCTTGTCTAACTCCTAGTCACTTCTCAAGTCCTGAGTTCTGTCATTTTTACAGATAAGCCTCTTCTTGCCCTCAAATGTAAGTCAGGCATACTTCTAATAGGCTATTGTAACATTGTAAATTTTTTTGCAATACACTACTACTGTAATTATAACATCATTTGTGTTATCATTTAATGTCTGTTTCCTCCAACCCTTTCCTAATTGGAATGCAAACTCCATAAAGGCAGGAGTCACCATATTCCCAGGCCTTATCAGAGAGTCTAGCACATGGTAGATACTGATTCATAATTTGTCAAGTGAATAGGTGATTCAATTTAAATGGAATTATTAGGCCAAAAATGTTTGGATATATCTGAATTTCCTGATATACAGATACTAGTTTGATTTTGGTATATATTGTACAATTAAACTTCACCACTAAAGTTATATCGAAATACCTATGTCACTCCATGCCCTCAGAATTATTTTTTCAACTAGAAATTATAATGTTCTTTTCTTAAATTTAAGGAGATTTCTTTTTCATTTAGGACAAACTCTTTTTTGATGTTGTTAAATGCATCTATAATATTTTAACATATACATGAATGTAGCAACATTATTCAAATTGATGAAATGCCACTATTATCAATACTTTGCATTTCTGGTTTGATTTAGTGAAGATGATATTGTTCTTCTTACAGAATTATGTGCATATTTGGCTTGATTGAGATTACTATGTTGAACATAATATGCTCTGGCTTATTAAATGTTCTTGTTTGCTAAAAGTTAAACTACAAATTAATTTTGTCTCACCTCTTTAAAAAAATTTTTAAATGTTATGTAATAGAAAAATATTTAGACCCTGACCTCTGACTATGAATCAACATCAAATCCTTATAAAATAAAAAAAACTAAAGTTAAGAAAGGAATAATTAGAGAAATATATAAGTTAAATATGACTTTCTAAGTATGCCACTTCAGTATGCCCAGAACATCATAATGTATACACTTAAAATCATTTTAAAAATAAGAATTTGTTTTGTACCCAAAGGAGAAAAATACTTATAGCATATATAACTGAAGAAGAGTTCATTTCTTTATTATAGAAAGAAACTTAGAATTAATTAACAATAACATAACAGAAAAAGTTACATATGATATGGGAATAATTTTAAAAGCATTTAAATAAATAGCTTGAAAAATGAATCTTGTGTAACTAGTTGTAATAAAATGAATGCACATTAAAACAACTACAGTAATATTTTGTGCTATAAAATTGTCAGATTAAAATAAATTATATTATCCACTATTCATGGGTGTACAGGAGAACAAGAACTCTCTTACATACTGATGGTGGGAGATTTATATCAATATAACTCTTTTGGTAGGGACACCTGGATATCATATATCAAAAATTACTAGAATAAAAGCTCACACACTTTTGGTGAGAATGTAAAATGTACAGTTACTTTGGAAAACAGTTTGGCAGTTTCTCAAATTTTTAAGCATAGAGTTACTAAATGACCCAGCAAGGCCATCCTGGATATACAACTAAGAGAAATAAAAGCACATGTTCATTCAAAATCTTGTACATAAATAAATGTTCATAGCAGTATTAGTCATAATAGCCAAGAAGGAGAAGCAATTTAAATACCCATCAGTTGATTAGTAGATAAACAAGATATGCTATATCTATACGATGGGTATGTGTCTAATTGTAGCATACCATCCAAGAGATGTTAAAACTCTCAGTCTTTAACATAAAATGTTCTCATTGGGAAATTACAACCTAGTGGGGAAACACAGTATGCTTATACTTCTATTTTGAAAAATAAAGTGAAGAGAGAAATATGGGTCTTTGTCTAAAACAGGATGCCTGGAGAACTATTTTCTGAGAAGCAAAGATCTGAAGCAGGTGAGGGAGCTAGCTATGAAGATGCCTAGCCACATCATTCCAAGTAGAAGGAAAATCTAGGGCAAAGGCCCTAAGAAGTAACCAATTAGGAAAAGTTCAAGGAGATCAATGTAGCTTAAGCAGGCAGTCTGAAGGAAGATTGTAATAGAAGTTTAAGGTCAGAGCTAACAATTTAAGATGGGACAGATTTTGTAGTCTCTGGACTACTGTAATAATTTAATTTTACTCTGGATGAGATGGGAAGGCATTGGACCATTGAATCATTGGATTGTTTTCAGCACAAAGACATGAAATATTTCATGAAAATTCTGAATGCTTTGTTGAGAACAGACTGTGTGTGGATAGTGTAAGGAAATAATAGGAAGATCGGTTAGGAGACAATAGAAGAGATTCGAGAAGGAGATGATGCTGGTTTGTATTGATATTATAGTGTTAAAAGTTCAGGTGGATCAAGGATATAGTTTAAAGATAAACTAACAACATGTGCTAGGTTGTGATAATAGAAGGCAAGAATTATTCTAAGTTTGGGATGGAGCAACCAGAAAAATGAAGTTGGCATTTATTGTTGTAGAGCATTCTATAGTAGTAATGAGTTTTGCTGGAGAAAGAGTTTGTTGTTGAACGTGTTAATTTTCAATTGCATATTAGTCTTCCAAGTGGTGAGATGTAGCAGGGGGTAGTAAATTATCTGGAGGACACTGAAAGGTCCAACTGAGTTTCAGTGTAAAAATGATATTTAAGTCCATATCATCCAATGATTTCATCAAGGGCAATAAGTTTTGAGGACTGTGCCTCACTGTTACAAATTAGCAAATAAGGAGAAACAGCTAAGGAGAATGAGAGTTATAGAACAGTCACAAGTGAATTTGGTCTAACCAGGGTATACGTACAGATTTCATTGCACTATCGTTTATTGCTTTGTAATTTATAGTCATGAAAAATAAAAGACAATCACAATGTGCAACAGTAAATTCCAGTGGATCCATTAATGGAATACAACGCAGTGATTTAAAATGTTGATGATGACATGTTTTATTAATGTGGATGAAGGTTTTTTGCATACTATTAGAAAAGACAGAATTATGTAGGGTGATTGGATTATAGACTGTATGGAATGATGTAGTTCTGGGGAGGTTATGGAACATATTCAGTGTTAGGCTGAAGAGTTTAGGAAAGATCTCCTTTAATACAACAATTATTCAAGGTATATATTAATATGATCATTTTTATAAACCACTTGAGGGTAAGAGATCTTCTAGCACAGGTATCTAACCTGTGGCCCACAGGCCACATGTGGCTCAGGATGGCTATGAACACAGCCCAATACAAAATTGCAAATTTACTTAAAGCATGATGAAATTTTTTATGATTACATGTTACAGTGATGTAATGTATAGCCCAAGACAACTCTTATTCCAGTGTGGCCCAGTGGTGCCAAAAGTTTGGACACCCCTGTCTAAAGTATGCTCATTAATTCTTTAGCATGGGTTAAAAGCTGATAAATATATCCTTCTTGTTGACAAGTTTAGAGGTGTTCAGAGTGTTAAAAGTAAGACTGTGACCTCAGGTCAGACTTATGGTCAATATGAACACATTTCAATACCTATATGATGATTCTTGAAAAATAACTCCATAATAGCTTACTTTATCACAGGGTCTTTTCTGAGTTAAGATTGACATCACCAAGATATGGTCAATTATTATATCAGTTGACCTTGATTCTGTACATCAGTTCTTGAACTTTAGAGTTCTTAAAGAAGGGTGAATGGGGAGGAGTTTCACCCTTATGGGCTCTAGCTCATGTCAGAATTCAGAAATGTCTGCTGAGTGATGGAGCCTAGAGAGAAATTTTATTTTTTTTCCTGGATCTCTCAGGGAGTTCTGGGATAAACAACTCTGGTTCCGTTGCCCTCCATCAGATATTAAACAGAACAAAAGATTAGAACTCCTGGCCAAGATGGAGGCAAAGGTAGATATACTGTGCCTCCTTGCACAACCAAAAGAAGGACAATAACAAATTTAAAACCAAAAAAACAACTAGAACTGGCAGAAAATCAAACTGTATGGAAGTCTGACAACCAATGAGTTAAAGAAGAAACATTCATACAGAGCAGTAGGAGGGACGGAGATGAGCATCCAGGTAGAAGGACTCGCAGCAAGGTGGCAGCTGGCAGACTGTGCTGGCAGATTGGGCTGGCAGACCAGGTGGCCCCACAATTATGTGTGGATAAACCAGGAGGAACACTGGGGAGTGAGACAGACTGCACAACCCAGGGTTCCAGTGTAGGGAAATAAAGCCTCAAAATCTCTGACTGAAAATACCTGTGCAGGTTGCAGCGGCGGGAGAAACTCCCAGCCTCACAGGTGAGTTCGTTGTAGAGACCCACAGGGTCCTAGAACGTACAAATGGTCACTTATCTGAGAATCAGAATCAGAATCAGAAGGTCCCAATTTGCTTGTGGGTAGCAGAGAAAGTGACTGAAAGCTGGCAGAGAGCTGAACAAGCAGCATTGTTTTCTCTCTGACCCCTCCCCCACATACAGCACCACAATGCAGCCAAGTGTGTTGCCTGCTCTGGTGAATACCTAAGGCTCTGCCCCTTACTATGAAACAGGTGCACTGAGGCAAAAAAATATGGCCTGAATGAAAGAACAGATCAAAGCTCCAGAAAAAATACAACTAAGCGGCAAAGACATAGTCAACCTATCAGATGCATAGTTCAAAACACTGGTAATCAGGATGTTCACAGAAATGGTTGAGTACTGCCACAAAATAAAGGAAGAAATGAAAGCTATGTAAAGTGAAATAAAGGAAAATGTACAGGGAACCAACAGTGACAGGAAGTTAACCAGGACTCAAATGAACAGTTTGGACGAGAAGGAAGAAATTAACATTCAACCAGTACAGAAGGAAGAAACAAGAATTCAAAAATATGAGGAGAGGCTTAGGAACCTCCGGGATAACTTTAAACATTCCAACATCCGAATCAAAGAGGTGCCAGAAGAAGAAGAGGATGAGCAACGAAAGGAAAACTTATTTGAAAAAAACAATGGAGAACTTCCCCAATTTGGCCAAGGAAATAGACTTTCAGGAAGTCCAGGAAGCTCAGAGAGTCCCAAAGAAATTGGACCCAAGGATGCACACACCAAGGCACATCATAATTACATTACCCAAGATTAAAGATGAGAGAATCTTAAAAGCAGCCAGAGAAAGGAGGGAGTTATCTCTTCCACAAAGAAGTGCCCATAAGGCTATCAGCTGATTTCTCAAAAGAAACCTTACAGGAAAGAAGGGGCTGGAAAGAAGTATTCAAAGTCAGGAAAGGCAAGGACCTACATCCAAGATTACTCTATCCAGCAAAGCTATCATTTAGAATGGGAGGACAGATGAAGTGCTTCCTAGATAAGGTCAAGTTGAAGGAGTTCATCATCACCAAGCCCTTATTATATGAAATGTTAAAGGGACTTATCTAAGAGATAGACGATCAAACAGTGTGAGAAGTAAAATGACAACACACTCACAAGTATCAACAACTGAACCTAAAAACTTACTAAGCAAACAAGTAGAACAGGAACACAATCACAGAAATGAATATCACATGGAGAGTTATCAGTGGGGAGGCGGAGGGGGAAGACTGGGGGAAAAGATACAGGGAACAAGAAGCATAAATGGTAGGTTCAAAATAAACAGGAGGAGGTTAAGAATAGTATAGGAAATGGAGAAGCCAAAGAACTTATATGTATGACCCATGGATATGAACTAAGGGGATGGGGAACATGGGTGGGAGTGGTATGCTGGGTGGAGGGGAATAAAAGGGGGAAAATGGGATAAGTGTAATAGCATAATCAATAAAGTATATTTAAAAAGAGTCCTATTAAAATTCAAGCTCCATCAGGGCAATAAACTTACTTATTTTGTTCATATTTATATCCCTTTATCTAAAACAGCCCCACTGTAATAGATTTAATAAATACTTAGTAAATACATTCAAATGGAAATCTGAGACAACACAAATGTCCAGGTAGTGTTGGTTCTTCTAGGGCAGTGGTTTTCAGCTCTAACTGTGCATAAAAAAAACTACTCAGATAATTTTAAAAGCAAAGATGCCTTGGGATTTCCAATTTAGTTAAAACGGGGTATGTTCCATGCATCAGTATTTTAAATATCTCCCCAGAAAATTCTAAGGTATACCTCAAACTGAGAACAAATGTTTTAAGCAGTTGCCAAACACTCAGTCTGCTCAAAAGACTAAAATGTTAATTTTAATCTATAGGATTTGAGTGGCTTTTTTATGTGTCCTAAGCTTTGGTTTCAGAGACATGTCTGGTCTTAGGTAGCTCTCTAGTAGGGCTCTTGGCCCCAGAAATCCAGCTGAGGTTCATCCTGAAGGGCCAGAAAAATAGTCTAAATCCAGTTAGAAGCTTAGATAGTTGAGCAGATTTGAGGGGCTGTGAAGGTACAGTGACCTAACCTTGCAACCAATGATGATGACAGCATGACAATATGGTCTGCATAGTTTGTGGAGAAAGAAGGATTCAAAGGCTGGAAACACACCAGGGGCTTATATCTCTATTTTTATGCATTAACATTTCTTTTACTGGGGAAAATCAAAGTGTGCATTCTTTTAATACCACATAAATTATTATGATTATAAGACCAAGTAACAGTACACATAATCACAAATCTCTTTTGATATAAAAATGCTCCAGAATGTCATACACATAATTTAATGTAAAATGTCACATTCCTACTTACCCATATCACAGAAGAATTATTATGACATAGAATAGATTATGAAATGAGACCTTCCAAAAGTCATTGTTCACATTGCAATCCATTTCCCACCCTTTATTTCTTTCAAAAGAATGTCATAGACTAAATCTGCAGATAAACATGTAGCAGTTTATTTTGTTTTATCCCAGCTTCACAAATTGGAGAGAAAATCCCTTTGGGTTCCTTTGAGTATGGATTATTCCTTTAGAGTGTCCTTGCTGGAACTGTTCACAAGAAGGTTATTGGGAAATGACATTTTTTTTTTACCCTTTGAAGTAAGAATAAGAGTGAATATAACTTTTATGAGAACTTGTAGGAATATTACTCATTGTGACAGTAGGTGAGTATATTCACAGGTAGAAAAATTGTTGAGGAATTATCTTTTGAAACAGAAAAAACAGGATTCTATTCTATATTGAGGTGATACAGACACATGTGCTTTTTTTTCTCAATTCTGTAGCTATATCATTTTTGAAAATGAGATCTT
Source organism: Trachops cirrhosus (assembly GCA_028533065.1). Taxonomy (NCBI): domain Eukaryota; kingdom Metazoa; phylum Chordata; class Mammalia; order Chiroptera; family Phyllostomidae; genus Trachops; species Trachops cirrhosus. Next base: position 4,894 of record JAPYXV010001445.1, on the reverse strand, counting down.
CAGTCACTTCTTTACATCTACAACATGAAGTGCATTAGCTTGGTCATTCTAAACACAATTGGGGGCAGTTGTAACCAAAATCAGTTAATTAAATTTGCACAATAACATTGACCTAGAAAGACTTCCGGTTAAGTCTGATTATTTAACCCAAAAAATGGAGCAGGAAGAGGCTATTTAATTTGAATTTCACTTGTAGCCTACAATACATTATATAAAATGAGAACAACTGTTCTTAATGATATTAATTATGTCAACAAAGATAAAATATTACTGAAATAATTATGGAAGAGAGCTATGCATCTGTCTCATGTTGTGTCTGCATAAAGAAAGTTAAATAAGAAGTTGGATGATTGGTTTCAGAAAACATTGTTGGCTGTCACTCTTGGTTATAAAACGAATTGGCAGATATTCCAGAAAAACATGTCTTCCCAGAGCATTAGCAGGGGGGAAATTTGGGGCCTATATATTCCAAAGGAAAAAATTAGTGCCATGTAAAAAAAAAAAGCCCTGGCTGGTGTGGCTCAGTGGATTGAATGCCAGTCTGTGAACCAAAGGATTGTCAGTTCAATTCCCAGTCAGGGCACATGCCTGGGTTGCAGGCCAGGTCCCCAGTAGGGGGCGCATGAGAGGCAACCATACATTGATGTTTCTCTCCCTCTCTTTCTCCCTTTAAAAAAAAAGAAAAAAAAAAGATTAGTGCTGTGTAATATCAGACTGATCAGATTCATAGTGTAATTTGGAAACATGTGGTGCACATTGATTTTCAGTATCACTCTCAATTATATTCCACATGACTTTCTTCTTAATAAAAAATAAAATTGTAATAATGACATTACTTTGAGTAAAAATGAGGAGTAAGTCATTAGGAGATGTGGAGTCAGTTTTGGTGATTATGCAGTGTAGTAACCCATGAAGAATGGCCTTGATAACATTCAATGACATTAAGACCCTGACCATTAAGAACTTAAAGTTATAACCAGCAGTATTTCAGATAGAATTAAGTTATTTGGAGTTTCTAATATTCTGGAAAGAATATATGCATTTTTAAGTAATCTTAAAAATAAGATACATTTTAGAAATGGGCCCAAATAAGATGAAAATTGGACAGGATGTGTATAAAATAAACTACAACTAAGGTAAAAAGTGATTTCAGGGTGAAACTGAATGCTTGTAAGCAGCATTTCTACTCTGAATCAAAAGTCAGTGTGATACAGAATATAGTGAGAAGCAAATGCAATGACTGAGAAAGAATGCCCTGCCTTAGTCTGAAGTATATGAGAATATTAGATTATTTTGAGTCACTGAACTTTGCACAAGACGTAGAAATTTTAGAGAGGGCTCAGAGAAGAATCATAAGGTCCATTTTAAAATATATAAAATAGTTTTGATGACTACTGGCAAAGATACATGATTATAAAGATGAGATTATTAAGGGAGGATGCAGTTAATGTTTTTCACATAGATAAAAGAGATTTCATTATAATGATGGTGATTACTCTATTTCCCTGTTTCATGAATACTTTTACATAATCTATTTTAAACTTAGGCAACACTTAAATATCTATTCCTAGTATAAATTGTTAATTGATGCTCGATAATAATAACCAGCTATTATCTGTTTAGAATTAAAAATAGACAAATGCATCTTTTATACAGAATCAATTTCCCAAACTTATTTACCTCTTCCTTGTTTCCCTCAAACTTATTTGGTACTTCCCATTTTAAAAAAAGGAAAAAAAAGCAAGAAAAAGAAACCTTTACATGATCTTCATTATTATGTGTGTCTTACTAAAATTCCTTTAGTACTTACTGTAAACTTCAAATTAATACATTATATTTTATTTTATTTTTCTACCTGCCACAAATAATTTAACAATTATTTAATGTAGAACTAATGCACATGAAAACTTTCTAATTCATTCATTCATTTAACAAGACTTTATTGAGTATCTACTACTGTGCTGGTACTGTGGATACAGATAAGAACAAGTCAGACACAGACCTATGTAGTATTGGACAGAATGACACAGACACTTAAAATTGAATGAAATAAATAGGCACTACTAAAACATCACACAAAAGCTACACAAATGCAATGGTTCAAAGTACTATGTGGTTCTTTGGAGTTATATAACAGCTGGCCTAATTTTTGGGAATGTAAACTCAATGTTTTCTGTATGTAATGTGTTATGTAAAGCAGATAGTAGCTACAGAGAAGAAAATATGTCCAAGTCTGTTTTTTTATATTAGACAGTTACAAATATATAAGTTGATAATAAATATTGATTGATGCTTCAAAAACTGGTCAGATTTTATTCATTAGCACACATCAAAATGAAAATTATATGGGGCATTCAGGTTTGGTAAGAAGTGTGGAAGTGGCCAATTTGTTCTAACATAAGTAAAAAGCTGAACAAACTGAAAAAACAACTCTCTTTAGATACATAAGAAAAGTGAGGTCATAGGACCACCCTCTGACTCCCCAAATTGGAGAGACTGACAAAAACAAAGGATCACAACTTACCAGAATAGAAACTAATGAGTAGATAACTCTGTATGAACAAGTAATGGTTCCTCACATCTGGCTAACAAGAAAAAAATACACGAAATGCTAAAAGACAAAAATAAAAGCAGTTTGAGGGCATCAAGCATTAGAATCTCACTCAGATATGGCCAGAGTGTTGAAATTATCAGCAAGGAATTTAAAACTATTTTTAATCTGCTAAAGACTAATGGATAAATCACACAGCATGTAAAAACAGATGGGCAGTAAAGCAGAAAGATAGAATTTCTAAGAAAGAACCCTCCTCCACAAAATGCTAGAGATCAAAACATTGTAACAGAAATGAAGGATGTCTTTGATTAGCTTGTTAGTAAACTAGACACTACTAAGTTTTACTTTGAGTTTGAGGATATCTCAATAGACATTTTCAAAACCGAAAAGCAAGAGAAGACTGAAAAAAGAGCAAAATATTCAAGAACCGTAGAACAACCTCAAAAGTTGTAACATATGTATAATGGGAATACTAGGAGAAGAAGAAGAAAGAATTAGAAGAGAAAAAATATTTAAAATAAGAATAAGAATTTCCCCAAATAAATGTCAGATACCAAACTACAGATCTAGAAAGTTCAGAGAATACCACTCAGGATAAATTCCACAAAAACAATATGGATATATCATTTTCAATTTATAGAAAATAAAAGATGAAGAAAAAATCCTGGATAAAGTTATGGTTTAAAAAACACACCTTACCTATATAGAGGAGCAAAGATAAAAATTACATTCTATTTCTATCACATCAAATGTGATAAGATCAAACCAGTTTTGAAACTGGTCAATATAATATAACTTGTCAATTTTGATGCCTTTTAGTGCTTCTGCCATTTTTTGTTTTCCCTCTTCCACATCTGCAAAATGATTCCCTTTGAGCACTTTTTATCATCTGGGGAAACAAGAGAAAGGTCACTTGGGGTGAGATTGGGAGAATAGGGAGGTTGGGGCAGGGGGTCATGCCATGTCTGGTCCAAAACTGCTCAACGTTCAGCCTGGTGTGGGCAGGTGCACTTGTAAATCACCCACAATGAAATGGTAAAACTTGTTATCTTGAAACTTCAGTGAAGTTAAATGCAGCCTTTCACAACAATACAAGCTGGTACAACTGATACAGACGGGTTCCTAGAACACTCACCTAGTGAGAGAAGCCTTACTACAAGGGGCCTACCCTCCAGAAGGTAATTCTGTTTTTTTGGTGGTTCTCTCTCATGTGTTTGTCTATGTGTAAGTGAAATGAAGGGATAACAGGAAAGAATTAGGATTATTATAAGATCCTAGTACTACCTATGAAGAGGTATAGTGTTATTTGAAAATGGACTCAGATCAGTTGTATATGTATATTTTAAACTCTAGGCCTATCAATAAGAAAAGAAGTATAGCTAATATACTTAGAGAAGAAAGAAAATCTAAATATATAAAGTATTCATTTAAAACCACAAATTATAGAAAAATAATTGAAGAAAAATATAGGGAGAAAGAAAAATAGTAACCAAAGAGATAATAGTTACATATAAGAAAAATATTAGTCCAACAAAATAATCAGTCACTAGAATAGCAATGGTATAAATTCACCATTTAAAAAGAAAGAGATTCCAAGTCCTTTCCCCATTTTTTAATTGGGTTGCTTGTCTTCTTAGAGTGGAGTCGTGTGAATTCTTGATATATTTTGGAGATTAAACCCTTGTCTTGAACAGACAATTCTCCAAGTAGGACATACAGAGGATCCAGAGACACAAGAAAAGATGCTCAGCATCATCGCTAGTTATCATGAGAGATGCAAATTAAAAGCACAATGAGATACCACTTCACGCCAGTCAGAATGGCCATCATTAACAAAGCAACAAACAACAAGTGTTGGAGAGGTTGTGGAGAAAAAGGGACCTTAGTGCACTGTTGGTGGGATTGCAGACTGGTGCAGCCCCTGTGGAAAACAGTATGGAATTTTCTCAGAAAACTAAAAATGGGTCTGCCTTTTGACCCAGCAATTCCACTGCTAGGATTATATCCTAAGAACCCTGAAAAACCAATCCAAAAGAACCTATGCCCTGCAATGTACACAGCAGCACAATTTACAATAGCTAAGTGCTGGAAGCAACCTAGGTGTCCATGAGTAAATGAATGGATCAAAAAACTATGGTACATTTACACAATGGAATACTACATAGCAGAAAGAAAGAAGGAACTCATACCCTTTGCCATAGCATGGATGGAGCTGGAAAGCATTATGCTAAGTGAAATAAGCCAGGCAGTGAAAGACAAATACCATATGATCTCGCCTTTAACAGGAACCTAAACAACAAAACAAAGAAACAAGTAAAATATAACAAAAGACACTGAAAT
>JAPYXV010001444.1:0-14102 GCA_028533065.1 Trachops cirrhosus | reverse complement strand
TTGCTGGGTTGTGATGCTGTATGTGGGGGCAGGGTCTGAGAAGGAACAATGGCGCTTGCCATTGCCAAAGAGGTCCACTCTCTGTAGGACCTCAGACCCTTCCACCACTTTCCGCAAGCTAACTGGGCCCCTCTGGCACCAATTCCAGAGTGGGTGGGCCTGTGCACCCTGCAGGACCTTCCTTTTCAGTTAGTGACCCAAAGCTCTATTTCCCCGTGCTGGGACCCTGAGCTGCGCACAGTGCCTTGCTTCACAATGGCTGCCTCGCTGGGTCTGCAGGTTGCCACCCCCTGGCCAGGGCCCACCAGCCACCGCTGCTTGTGCGCCTAGGGTCTGCCTGCTGCAGACTTGCGCGCCACCCCGGTTGCTCAGCCCCAATTGCTCAGCTCTCTGCTCAGCGTCCCTCGCCAGGCCCAACTCTGCCCCTCCTACCGGTCTGGATGAACGTGTCTATTTTTAAATCCTTGGGTGTCTGACTTCCATACACTTCAATTTTCTGTCAGTTCTGGTTGTTATTTTGTTTCTATATTGTTGTTGTCCCTATCTTGGTTGTGCGAGGAGGCACAGTGCATCTACCTTTGCCTCCATCTTGGCCGGAAGTCCTCTGCCCATTTTTTGATTGGATTATTTGTCTTCCTGATGTTGACTAGTGTGAGTTCTTTATATATTTTGGTTATCAGTCCCTTGTCCTATGTATCTTTGTTCTCCCATACAGTCACCTCCCTTTCATTTTGATCATTTCTTTAGCCATGGAGAAGCTTTTTAATTTGATATAGTCCTATTTGTTTATTTTTTTCCCTTTATTTCTCTTGCCCTAGGAGATATATCATAAAAATATTGCTACATGGGATATCTGAAATTTTACTGCCCGTTTTCCTCTAACACTTTCATGGTATCATGGCCTATATTTAAGTCTTTTGTCCATTTTGAGTTTATTCTGGTGTGTGGTGGAAGCTGGTGGTCTAGTTTCATTGTTTTTTGCATGTACCATTACAGTTCTCCCAGCACTATTTATTGAAGAGACTATTTTTACTCCATTATATATTCATGCCCCCTTTGTCAAATATCAAGTGACCATAGAGATATGGGTTTATTTCTGGGCTCTCTATTCTATTCTGTTGTGTTCTATTCTATTCTATTCCAGAATATTGTTATGATCTATGTGTCTGTTTTTGTGCCAGTACTAGCCTGTTTTGATTACAGTGGACTTGTAGTATAGTTTGGTATCAGGTATTGTGATCCCTCCAACTTTGTTCTTCTTTCTTAAGATTGCTGTGGCTATTCAGGGTCTTTTTTGGTTAATTCATGTATTTTAAGTTACCCCCTTTTTAGAGTTTATAAAACAGACATACTGATTTTCTCAACTTTTTCAGATGGTACTCCTGATCTAATTAATTATAATGAAGTAGAGTGAAGACAAATGAGTGGGTGGGAGATGACATCTTTGTTATTTATCTCAAAAAATAAAAGAATATTAACATGAAACAAAATAAAGGTACCTGTAACTATTACCATGAGTCAAATAATATAGTCACAATTACTCAGATGATTCAAGCAAAATTAATGTTTTCTTCTGCCAAAATTATTAGATGGCTAACTAGAGCTCTGATTCCCTCAAGCTGTATAAAAGCACTTACACTGTAACCTTTAATGAACACCTTTGACACTTCTACAGCTAAAAGTAGTGAGTTGCTAGATTTGACATTGTCTTGTATCTTTGCATGTTAACTGCAATAATTTGAAGGTGAATTGATTTTGAAAATTCAATTTTAGTCTTGGATTATGTTTCCATAGTCGCAAAATTCCTGCACTGTTCAAGCAACTCAAATAAGAACCACTAAAGCCAAAATTAACTGTATTTTCCAAAGATGAAAGATGAATTTTTTCACTGAATTGTCTGGTTGTTTGAGTAAATACGTAGATACTGTTGCCAGATCTCTTTCCGTAGACACTACCATGACATATCCCTGCTCGAAAACCTTCCTCCTTAGCACTTTCTGTCTTGAGTTTTACCTGTGTACCTTCATCTCTTAGGCTGAAAGTGACAGTTAACATGGAGTTCTTACTACAGGTCATTTCATTCTCACACAACTTCTATTTATCCTGATTTCACAGCTGTGCATAGGACAGATTTCAAATCACTCAGTGACTAGTGAGGACAATTTCATATCACTTAGTGACTAAGTGAGCTCAGTCAGTCTAGCTCTAAGTCCATACTCTCATACATTATGATATCTGAAGATGATATGAGATTACAAACAGTTGCCCTCTGCTATCTTTATGCGGGGGTTACACAGTAGAAGTACTTAATAAATACACATTAATGAGTTAACAAATTAAACTAGCTATTTTGACATTGTACATACAAACCTTTAAAATTGTTTGAGAAACATCAAATAAAATCATTAAAAATGATTTTAATGTCCTTACACACACATATAGCCTTAAATTGAGTACTTTACCATACAATAGAGAACATGGCCATTGCTCTTCAGGAGTTAAACAGGCAAGAGAAATTTAACTACTTAAATATACTTTGTTGTAGTCACAAGCCACAAGTGATGAAAAATGAAGCAAAGAATTAAACAGAACTCAGCTTTTTCTGTCTGGAAAGCCTTTGACATCTGTTTTTCCAATAACTATACCCATTATTTTCTGAAAAAACAAAAAGGTTACAGAAGACATATTAAACACAGATGTACATGATAAATTTAATTTCATGAACTTGTCCCTTTATATTTTACTGGCTCTAACAAACATTTTTGACAAGGCACCATTTAAATGTATTTATTCCAGAAAAACATCTAACTTCATAAATCATCAATTCCATAAAGAATAGTACAAATAGTAACTGCTATTACAAATATAATCATTTAATGCTTTGTATGTTTCTACTTTCTTTTCTTTTTTTAAAAAGATTTTATTTATTTATTTTTAGAGAGAAGGGAAGGGAAGGGAGAAAGAGGAAGAGAGAAATATCAATGTGTGGTTGCCTCTCACACACCCCCTACTGGGGATCTGGCCCGCAACCCAGACATGTGCCCTGATTGAGAATCAAACTGGTGACCCTTTGGTTTGCAACCCACATTTAATCCACTGAGCTACAGCAGCCAGGGATCTACTTTATTTTCAATCACTAGATAAAGCACAGTAACTGCCCTTTTATATCAATCCTCACTGAATTTATTCAAAGCACATGTATAATGCAATTTAATTTGCCACGATTTTCAAAGCTTTCTTTTATATAGAGTTTTCTAACAATCTACATAAAATTGTTTAGCTTCTTAATCCAAACATGCTGGACAATAATGTAAATTAAATTGCAAAGAACTTGTATATTACTGCTAATAAATTTAAGCTCTAAAGTCCTAGATCTTAAACTTTAAAGATATTAACATCTCAAATTTTTAACGTTCTCTTTAGTGACTACCAAATAAAAATTAAACGTTAAAAAGTGCTTTGAGAAGTAAAAATATTACCTTTCTTCTGAAAGGATAAACCTAAATTTATTAATCTAGCAACTGATTTAACCTTATAATAGTCTATTACATTTAAAATACATTCAAGTTTTTCAGATTGCTATATCCTAGCTGAGCTATTAGCTAGTGTTATTACATTTAGACCAGGGGTGTCAAACCTATTTTCACCAGGAGCCACATCAGCCTTGTGGTTGCCTTCAAAGGGCCACAGTAATTTAGGACTGTATAAATGTAACTACTCCTTAACTGTTAAGTAGTTGAAATTATATTCAGCCCTTTGAAGGCAACCGTGAGACTGATGTGGCCCCCAGTGAAAATGAGTTTGACACCCCTGATTGAGACACACTGTTATTATTTCTTAAATTCCATATGCTTGCAGATCTCACTGAATTTTGTTGGGAAAATACAACTAATAAAATATTGAGTAAAACTTTCTTACTGAAGAGACAATCAACAAACAATTTACTGTTCAAGGAAAAACTATAACAGTAATAATTATTTCTCACAGTAATAAATCTTTAATCACAAACTATTGTAGTTATATGTAAATTTGTCCTATTTTAAGAAATCTGATTTGCAAATGCCAAATGTAAACAGCAGATTGCTCAGAAGCAGGAAAGGTAAGGGACTACTATAACTACTTTACAATAAGTTCTTCACCTTATAAGATGTTTCTATCTAGATTTCTTTTAAATAAATAAGAGTCTTGTTATATTTGAAATGATTGAATTCCCCCACAACCCTTCCCCTTAAAATGAATTTTCACATATTTCACATCATTTCAGGAATATACCTGTTGTGTACCTTTGTGTCATAAAAGCAGCATAATCACAAGTATTTAAGTCTGTAACTTCGATAATTTGATCAGAGAATAGATATTGCTGAACAAAAACATTTTAACTTCACAAAGATAAATTTGAATGGTTATTAAATATTTAATTAAAATAATACAAATAAACTTTGGATCAGTTTGAACAATCACTAGTCATATCTACAATCTCCTCCTCTGTAGAGAAAAGAAAGACTAATTTTCATTTAGCTGGCATAAATACAAAGACATTCGTGGGTTCTTAATATAAAATAATTATACAAATGCCATGAGTACCAACATACTTGTCAATTTTAAAAGCATGTGTCAAAAGAATCAATGTTGATGTAACATAATATTACCACATAAAATTTCATTATAGAATAACCAAACCACTACATCATTGAAGCCTACCAGATTTGCCATATTTGGATGCAGATCTGAAAGTGCAGTGAAGTTCTTCAACGCAAAGAAGGCTGCCATTCTTTTAACTGCATTTTAGAAAATATAATTTAGATGTATAAATTAAATGAATGAAATAAACCATAAAAATTCCAAGATTTAAAAAGAAACTTATTTAGAAAAGCACTGGATAGTTTGCTGATTCTTTAGGAAAAGGTTTTATTACAACTGTGAAATATAAGTTAATACAGGTTACGCCTGCAAAAAACATGTTTCAAACATCCTTTTATAGTTTTGAATGATATAGGTTAGTTTCAATTTTAAATTCACTTTCCAAAATGCATATGATTTATAATTTTTGAGCACCCTGCAAATGGAGAGTTTCAGATGAGAGATGATTCAATGGGATATTTGTGGATTTAAATATTGGGGAAAAAGCCTTCTTTTAAAAATATTGCAAAATTCTATTGCAAATACCTCAAATCACACATTTGGTTACACTGTGTGTGTTTTATTTATTTATTTTCAGAGAGAAGGGAAGGAAGGGGAAAAGAGAGAGAGAGAAACATCGATGTGTGAGAGAAGCATCAATTGGTTGTCTCTCGCATGCCCCCAACTGACCTGGCCCGCAACTCAGGCATGTGCCCTGACAGAGTATCGAACTGGTGACCTTTCGGTTCAGCACTCAATCCACTGAGCCACACCAGTCAGGGCCTGACATATTTTTTATGTGCATATTTCAATGCTACCTTATGCATAAAAAACACTCAATAAATATCAAATGAATGAAATGGTGGCTTGTCCCTTGTTATTATAATATAAAAGGTTTAGTATAGTAACAATTGTCAACTACACCGAACTAGCAGATTTACTCAATTTCACTTCATGATACAACACATGGGTTCTTTAACTGTGAATGCCCTCACTTACAGGCTTCACTTTCAGGACATGTCCAACACATGAGTTTCAGGGAGACTGTGAATTAGTCAAATATGATTTTGAATTCCAGTGCCACTAGTTTGTAGTCAAGTGTTTTGATATTACTGAGCTTTAATATCCTCATCCCTAAAATATGGATTATATCTACCCTACATGTTTAGTGTGAGAATTTGAAATAATGTACATGAGGTGCCTAGAAGTTCGCAGACTCTCAACAGATAAAAACACTGCTTTTCATTCTTATCCAATGTAACAATTTCTGTATTCAAGGTCTTTGATGCTAGCAAAAACAACTGAAAACTAAGCAGTGTTAAGTTTCCCATTCATTCTTAGTTAGGCCTGATCTAATCTGGCTCACTATGCAATTTCAGTCTCTGAAATACTTGCCAAACCTTGACAGATTCATTCATTCATCCATCTACTCAAGAAGCATTTACTAAGGATCTGTGAAATTCCGGGCACTTGAAGTTGGAGAGGATGAACTATTCAGTAGCTGGATTATGTGTAAAAATACTACCCACCTACATACTAAATTGAGTTCTCCAAATTTTTACCCCTTAACATTTCTTAGTGGATTGGCCACTGACTTACGGGATATCCCATGAACTCTTTGAAGTCCTCCAATTTCTACTTTTATCCAAAATACATAGTGATACACTCTAGTGTCTATCTAAAAAAAAAAAAACTTGCTTCTCTACCTGGACATTTTGAGAAATACAAAGTTAATATGAAGTAAAGAACTCACTATGGTAATCCAGAAATTATACCATTCATCAGCAACTACTGTCCCTTCTATTGGGTTAGCCAAAAAGTCCATTTACTTTTTTCCATAAAAAAGACACATTTTTCATTTTCACCAATAACTTCATTGATTTGGATAGTCTGAGTATGTAGGCTATCTCCTGATATCGGCATCTAATGGGTAGAGGCCAGGGGTGCTGCTAAACATCTTCTGATGCATAAGACAGCCCCACAGCAAAGAGTTATTTGGCCAAAATGTCAATAGTACCAAGAAACTTCGCAAACCACTTTTGACCCATTCAATCAGCCACAGCACCTTCTCCATATACTACACAAATCTCGTTTTCCATTTCAGTTGCATTTTTAGCTTTTTTGAAATAACAAAGCACAATATGCTGAAAATGTTGCATATTTTCTTCCATCTTCAATATTAAAATGGCTGCACAAAAATTCACCAATTTTGATAAATTTTTTAAAAATGCACACTGATATGACAGCTGTCACAATACAATCTAACAAAATTGTTTCAAATGAAGTTGAAGACAACCAAGCACTACTAGAGTGATCAGATGGAAAAAACTAAACCAACTTTTTGGCCAACCGAATACTTTTTAAATATATGTTAAATATATGTTTAAATACTTTTTAAATATATATACTCCTTTTTTTTTTTTCTATCTCCAATGCCATCTCCTCAGCCCAAAACTCAGTCATTCCTCACCTAGAGTACTACAATCACCTGGTTTATACCTATTTTATTCAATCAACATGTGTGGGTTGAGTGTCTGATATGTATGAGGCCTTGAATCAGGACAGAATAGGACTGGGGTTGGTCTGGGGTTGATCTTCCACCCAGGAGCCTCAGAGAAGAGCAACGAAAGCAATGAAAACTGAGGGTCAGATATGAGACCAGATGTGTACAGTCTCAAAACCACTGATCCAGATCCTTGACAAGAGTGGAGGGAAAGAGGAGTGTTGGTAAGGTCCAATTAAAGTAAAGTGATATCCCATGGTAGTAGCAATGGCACAGGCAATACTTTCGTAAGTGCCTGCTATGAGGCTGGCCCTACATTACAGACACTATATATACTGTGATGATCTCTGACAGTCCCCACCCCCGGGTCTCCCAAATTCTCCTTCCTGAGCTCTAAACCCTCCTTCTACTTTTTTAAAAGTATATTTTATGGATTATGCTATTACAGTTGTACCAATTTTTCCCCTTTGCCCCGCTCAACCTGGTACCCGCCTTCCCTCCAGCAGTCCCCACCTTAATTCATGTCCATGGGTTGTGCATATAAATTTTGTGGCTTCTCCATTTCCTACACTATTCTTAACATCCCCCTGTCTGTTTTGTACCTACCAATTATGTTTCTTAATCCCTGTACCTTTTCCCCCATTCTCCTCCTTCCCCTTCCCCACTGATAACCCTCCATGTGATCTCCAGTCTACGATTCTGTTCCTGTTGTTTGCTTAGTTCGTTTTTATCGTTTTTGTTTTATTTTAGATTCAGTTGGTGATAGTTGTGAGTTTGTTGTCATTTCACTGCTCACAGTTTTGATCTTCTTTTTCTTAAATAAGTCCCTTTAATATTTCATTTAATAAGGGCTTGGTGATGACGAACTCCTTTAGCTTTACCTTGTCTGGGAAGCACTTTATCTGTCCTTCTATTCTAAGTGATAGCTTTGCTGGATAGAGTAATCTTGGCTGTAGGTCCTTGCTTTTCATCACTGTGTATACTTCTTGCCAGTCCCTCTTGCCTGTAAGATTTTTTTTTTTTTTTTTGAGAAATTAGCTGATAGTCTTATGGGAACCCTTTGTAGGTAACTCTCTGCTTTTCTCTTGCTGCTTTTAAGATTCTCTCTTTATTTTTAACCTTGGGCATTTTAATTACGATGTGTTTTGGTGTTGCTCTCTTTGGGTCCAACTTGTTTGGGACTCTCTGTGCTTCCTGGACTTGCATGTCTGTTTCCTTCACCAAATTAGGGAATTTTTCTTTCATTATTTTTTCAAATAAGTTTTCAATTTCTTGCTCCCCCTCTTCTCCTTCTGGCACCCCTATGATTTAGATGTGGCACATTTGGAGATGTCCCAGAGTCTTCTTATTCTCTCCTTATTTTTTTGAATTCTTGTTTCTTCTTTCTGAACTGGTTGACTGTTTATTTCTTCCTTATGTTACAAATTGTTGATTTAAACCCTGGCTTCCTTTCCTTCACTGTTGGTTCCCTGTGGATTTTTCTTTATTTCACTTAGTGTAGCCTTCATTTTTCTCCTTTTGAATTTGCCATACTCAATGAGTTCTCTGAGCATCCTTATCACCAGTGTTTTGAACTCTGTATCTGATAGGTTAACTATCTCCATTTCACTTAGTTCTTTTTCTGGAGTTTTAATCTGTTCTTTCATTTGGGCCATTTTTCTTTGTCTCAATTTGACAGCCTCCTTGTGTTTGTTTCTGTATATTATGTAGAGCTACTTTGGCTCCCTGTTTTGGTGCACCTGTTATGTTGTAAGGGGTGAAGCCTTAGGTATTTTGACAGGGTGGGGCCACCCGTTTCCCTTCTTCGTGGTGTTGTATGAAGGGGAAGGGTTGGAGAGGGAACAATGCTGCATGCTCAGCTCTCATCCCGTTTCCAGTCACTTTCCCCATTTTCTGTATGCTACTAGTACCCTTCTAGCTGCTGCCCTGGTACTGAATCCAAGAATGGGTGGGTTTGTGTACATTCTAGGACTGTGTGGGTCCTTTAAATGGACTCTCCTGAGAGACTGGCAGTTTCTTTTGCCACCCCAACCCTCACTGGTTTTAACAGCCAGAAGTTATGAGGCTTTATTTTCCCAGCTCTGGAACCCTGATCTGTGTGGTCTAGCCTGGGGCTGGGATCACTCATTCCCCAGGGGTCCCTCCTGGTTTTTATCTGCCACACATGAATGTGGGACCACCCATTCTGCTGGCCACCACCACTCTGTGTCTTCTTTGTCTGGGCTCCCCATCTCCGCCACTCCTACCAATCTGGATGAATATTTCTTCATTAAATCTTTGGTTGTCAGACTTCCATACAGTTTGATTTTCTGGCAGTTCTGGTTGTTTTTTGTCTTGAGGTTAGTTGAGCTCCTTCTTATGGTTGTGTGAGGATACGAAGTATGTCTGCCTACACCTCCATCTTGGCTGGAAGTGAGCCCTCCTTCTACTTCTGAAAGGTGACCTCCTGTCTCAACCAGAGCCCAGCCTGTCCTGGTCCATTTCTCCCATGACCTTCCAGGTCCCTTAGTTTAGGTTTTATGAGGGTGTGTCAGGGCCAGATCTCTTGTGCTCTTCCTTGCTGGAGCTTTCCTCCACAGGAGAAAGCTGTATTGCTTAGTTTTTACTCCTGCTGGTGTTCTGCCACAGGATAAGGGGACTCTGAATCCACAGAAGGAAGGAACACTCTTAACTACTGATTCTGAGAAGTCTCTGGCCCACATGTCAGCCAAGGTTGTCAGTCAGACCCTTAGAACAAAGCCCACCAACTTTTCTGTTTTGAGATCATGGTCTCAAATTCTGAGCAGGCCAGAGTTAGTCAGTTTGAGGACTTGGTCTAGGAAGGAGGAGTTGTGAGCAGAGAGGTAGACAGGGCACTTGACATAAACTTTGCTGACTTTTTTTTTTCTAGAGCCAGGAAGGGTTGCATGTGTTTGTGCCTTCTCTCTGTGCTTTTCATTCCTGTCAATGCAACAATTATTCACGGAGGCCTGTGCGCCAAGTACTATTCTGGTGCCCCATCAGAAAATTCCATTACCATCTACCCCGTCATCATTCACAATCCCTTTCCTTGACTGCCCAGATCCAAAACAATCCTCACCAAGTCCTGCTGATTTTCCCTTCTAATTATCTCTTGAATCTGACCATCTCCCTCCACCTCCCTTGTCCTTACTACTCTCTGCTTCTACTTGTGCTTCCTCCATCTCTTCTCCACAACAGAGAATTCTTTAAAACCTTAGATTGTCTTTCCCTTGCTTAAAACTGTTCCCAAATGCACACCGAATTAAATCCAAACTCTTTGCTACTCCTTATAATGCCCAGCTGATCTGCCCTCTGCCCATCTCTTCCTCATTTACTATCACCTTCTGGTGGATAACCACTCTCCAGTCACCCTGACTGCTCTCCTTTCCTCAAATATGACCAGGAGCCTTGGCATATGCAGTTCCTTCTCCCTCAAGCACCCTACTCAACCTCACACTTAGATCTTCCCAAGGCAGGCTCCTTGGCATCCTTTGGGTCTCAAAGAGAAGCTTCTCCTACTACCCTACTTCAAGTGTTCCCCAGGCTGTATTTCCCCTCTCAGCATTTCTAATTCATAATTATTGCTTGTGTACTGCCTGTCGTTTTCCCTCATTGGAAGGTCGGTTCCATGATGACAGAGCTGAGTCTTATCTCGTCTCCTAATTATGTCCTGCAGTGCCTAGTTTAGTGCCTTGGGCATAGTAGCTGCCAGTTATTGCCGACAAAATTAATGAATGAGTCCTAAAATCAATCTAATTTGTAATTTGAGAATATTGCTATAGCTTTTTAGGTAGAATTTTAGTTAACAGCTGATTGTTACATTTATATCAAGTATTTAAATTATGGAAACAAGTACAGTTTACATCTTGCTATTCTAGCTAAGTGGAGCTTCTAAAGAACTCAGTGATGGTGTTCCTATAACTTCCTATTTTATCCGTAGTCTGGTGGGGAGTTAGGCTACTGCACAGAAGTCCTCTTTTTAGGGTCACTTCTGTACATGGAAATCTCCCCAACCTCTCATCATAAAACACATATTTTGTGACAAACTGGTAAAATTGAAAATTCTTTCTCATAGAGGGGAACAATTTTATTCAACTATCTCTATAAATCCAATTCAAAAAGGTTACTTTTACTCCTGTTGCTTCAATGGGAACTCAGCAAGTTTTGTATTATAAAATCCTAGCTGACTTCCAAACACTGGGGTGTCCATCAGAAAACTGGCCGGCTAGCCATCACACTGGAGAACTCTGCCACAGGGAGGCTTTTTAGTATAACCGTTAAGGTAGTTTCAAATTTTATAAGTAAACGATGCTTTAAGAGAAAGAAACGGAAAACTGCATGACTTGAGACTGCAGCCTAAAACTACAGTCCCTTAAAAACCCCTGCAGTGACATGCGGCACTCCGTTTGTTGTGTTTGAATGTGTATTTTGAGCATTCCAACTCCTGGAAAAGGCAAAACTGGAGCTGCCACAGACCCGGAGTTATCAGGAGTGGAGGGAGGGAAGGACGGGTGGTGGGAGCAGGAATTTCTAGGGCACTGAAACTGCTCTGCTCTGCTCACCGTGGACACGTGTCCTCACTCGTTTGTCACACCCACAGAACGTGGAGCCCCGAGCGAGCCCTAAGGTAAGCGACAGCAGTATCTGGAATACGGTGTACCGAGTTCTGCAGTGACGACACAGGCGCGTCTCCGTTCTACGCGCCCCGCAGCGTTCCACAGGACACTGTCCGCCCTCTCGGATGCCGACAGCGAGAGATCTCCGTCTGTCGGCTTCACAGGCGCAGCGCCCCGCGTGCCCCAATCCGCCGGCTTCCGACACTGCGGGGCCACAGGTTGGCCGAGGGTCCGCCGGGGACCGCCCGGACTCGCCTTCGCCACCGCCCACCCCCCCCGCCCGCAACAGTCCGGAGGAGGCTGCCACGCCCTCAGGAGCTGACGAGAGCCCCCTACCCCACCCCGCACCGCCAGCGGCCACCTCAGGCCCTCACCTCAGAAGTCCGCGCCGGCTCCTCGACGGCTGCTGGCTGGCTGCTCACTAGCCACGCCCGCGGCCTCGACTGCCAGGTCCCAGGACCCGGACGGCAGCTCCTCCACAGAAGGTTACATCGGCAGCCCCGCCACTCGAAGACCAAGGACCACCCCGCAGAGCCCCGACGAACGTTAGCGCTGGCCCCGCCTCTCGCACCCGCCTCCGACTCCGCCCACGTCCAGACTTTGCGCAGGCCCCGCCCCGCGGACTGGGCCCTCGTCAGACTTCCCGAGCTCTGGCTCCGCCCTCTTCCCCCCCTCCGCGCCCCCTACCCTGGACCCCGTTCCCTCCCGCGGTGCCAAGGGCCACCAGTCCCAGTGGTGAAAGGAGAGACTGGAAAAGAAGGCGTGCGCGGTTCCTATTTCTTTCCTTCTGAGCGTGTCCTCCAGACTAGAAGGCTGTACCGGGCGCTGAGAACCAGTGGCCCGGTAAGATGTTATGGGTCCTTTTTGCTGAAACACGTCAGGAGGTGTTAAACTACAGAAAGTATAGCAGCTGAATACACACACAAATGTGTGCAGGTGAAACCCGGGAAATCTGGACAAGATGGTGGGCTGTGTCACGTCAGTCACCTAGTTGTGATTTTGCAAAATGTTCCGATGGGGAAAGTGGGTCAAATGTATCAGGGATCTCTCTGAATTAATTCTTATACTGTATGTGACTCTCTATTTATCTCAATTAAAAGAAGAAGGTGCACAGGATCAGGACTGCTGATTTGGTTTTCGAAAGGGGCAGGTGCTGTATGTAAACCCTGGTGACTTGCGGGCGGAGTGTCAAGGAAGACCAGGCTACTAGATCAATAAGACATTTTCCTGATGATACCATTTATATCATTTCAGATATAAATATAGACTGCATATCTAATTAGATGTGCTAACTATTGGACTTTGGTGAACCTGACAAGACATTTGCCAGCTCTCCATTTTTTAAGAATTACAGTTGATATACAATATTATATTATTTTTAGATGTACAACATACTGATTAGACATTTTTATACCTTACAAAGTGATCACCTGGTAAGTCTAGTACTCATCTGACACCACACATAGTTATTACAATATCATTGACTATATTCCCCATGCTATACTTTACACTCCTGGGACTGTTTTTATAGCTGGCAATTTGTACATCTTAATACCTCCCCATTTTTAACTCATCCACTCAACTCAACCCCCTCCCACCTGCAACCATCAAAATATTCTCTATATCTGAGTTTGTTTCTGTTTTGTTTATTTTGTTTTTAGATTCCACATATAAGTGAAATCATATGGTATTGTCTTTCTCTGTATACTTATTTTAGCACAATACCCTCTAGGTCCATCTATGTTGTCACAATTGGCAAGAGCTCTTCATTTTTTTTAAATCCTTGCCTGAGGATATTTTATTGACTTTAGAGAGAGCAGAAGGGAGAGAGAGAAACATCAATGTGAGAGCGAAACATCAACTGGTTGCCTCCCACACATGCCCCAACCTGGGATCAAACCTGCAACTGAGATATGTGCCCTGGCCAGGAATCAAACTCCCAACCTTTTGGTGTACAGGGTGAAGCTCCAATCAACTGAGCCACCTGGCCAGTGTAGCTCTTCCTGTTTTTGATCATTACTATTTGGACATCTTTTTAATCTAATAACTTATAAACTAATTCCTGTTAATAGAGTATTACTCAGGGGCAAATAAGATCCAATAACTAAATGAATTAAATTTGTCACCAACTGTCCATCTGTAGGTTATTTAAATTATTGAGCTTCTCATACAACTCAATAACAAAATACCAAACAATCCAATCAAATAGAAATGGTCAGGGGGTCGGAGAGAAGATGGCGGCGTGGTAGGATGCAGCAGATTCTACTCTCCCACAACCAGGGAAAAAAAATCTGAGTCATTTTTCGTAGGTACAGAGCAAAGAGCCAACATTATCACGCCATAAATGAAAATAGGAGATCGCA
>JAPYXV010001443.1:0-14108 GCA_028533065.1 Trachops cirrhosus | reverse complement strand
AAAACTCTATCTTTTCTAATGCTATAGTTCTGTCTTATCTTGTTGACTCTTTAATCTCCGTGTTTTCCTCAACTGTGTTTAATCGCTGATGACAGCCGTAAGCATAGTCTCCATCCCTGATGTACTCAGCGCTGGAAGAAACCGTGGGAACCACGTGGGCGAGCGAGCACGTGACTAGAAACGCCCGAGGAAGGTGCGCGGATCCAGTGAGTGACCATTTACATCTCTAGAGCACGCTCCTCACCCTGGAGAGAGGTCCGTTCAGCAGATACGTTCTCAGTTTTTCTGTGGCAGAGCAAAGTAGGAGGTTCTTCTGAAGGCGCACATCAGATGGAACCCTCGGCCTCAAGGAGATTCACAAGTGCGCACTTTAACAAGAGATGTCTTTGTTTCCAAGTTGGTTTTGCCTCAGACACTTCCATGGAAGAGCGTTTAACACTAAGTCAGTCTTTAAAGTGTAATGTCTTTCCCTCTTATGAACAGCCAAAATGAAAAATAGTTATATATTTGTAGGGGAAAACTACCTTTATATTTAAAGACAGCCAAAATTGCTTGAAAGTAAAGTCACATAAAATAGTATTAATATGACATTATACTATTAGGCCCCAAATAAAAAACTGTGCCCACCTTATTAAACTGTAACTCAATAGTGAAATGATACTGTCACATTTAACTGGCATCTTTTTTTCAGTTAAAATTTTTAAAATAATTTTAATTGTTTTGGGGTGACATTGGTTAATAAAACTATATAGGTTTCAGGTATATAATTCTGATACATCATCTATATATAATTTTAAATTTTTCCTTTTGAAGACAAATTTTACAGTATATATCAATCTGAGTATTTTCTGGGGTACTTAATTTTTTTTTAAAAAATTGCTGGTTTTGGTTTTATTTAGGAATTTCAATTAAATACATCCTACACTCACTATATTTCAAATTTCTTAAAGAAAGATGTATACTGTACTTACCTTTATGTCCTCAAAGCCTCGCACAGAGACTTACACATGGTAAGAAAAAATAACAAAAGTTACTACACATTAGAACTAATTTTAATATAGTCTATTTAGTTTTCAGCAGAAATATTTTCACATTCTCAGTGTCTTTCCACTATCCACCATCCATAACAGCAGTTCTTCTCAGATGTTTTCTTAATATACGGAAGGAGGAGGAGCCAGCAGGATAAATGGTGCACATGGACTGAAAAAGGCTGGCTCAATTTTTACAAAGGGTCAGATGTGTGATGGCGAGCCTCTGGCAGCCGTTGTGATGTCAGGTGGGTCAAAATTATTTACCATCTTTTCTAACTGCTGGTGTGATGCTGCTACTCACTGAACTGCCCACATTTAAACCATCATGTACAAACTAAAGATACAAACGTTTTGTCCAGCACAGCCAGTACATAGGTACGATATATAACAACATTTTAATAAATCTGTAAATAAATAAGTAGATAGTAAATGAGAAGGGTGATAAAAAGTGAAAGGATATAAGGCATAAAATGAGGATAGAGTTGGGGGGTGTGAGAAATCAGATGGTGGAGAACCAGAGGTGAGGAAAGGGGGCATATCAATACAACTGGATTTCAGGTGGACTCCTGGCCCAGGGGACTTTGTGGAGGGCACCACCTGTAAAAGCGTGGGCAACACCCCTGCTCCTTTACACACGTGCTTCAGGAAAGGTCTAGCCTCCCTCTTATGTACATCAGCTTAGGTGTTTATCTCGAGCATTACCTTCTGGAAACCTTCTGTGATGAGCCCAGTCCTTGTCTTGTTTTAACTCTACCATAGCACTTATCTCACTGCGTTGTAATGACCTAGCTATCTGTTCTCTCAGTCATTCCAAATTCTTACTCTTTTCCTGTATCCCTATTTATTTTTCAATGTTACATTTATTGATGTGTGTTGTATCATTTACATGAAACACTGGGAGTTGAAAAGTGGACAAAGAACTTCTAGCTCAGTGCAGTGATACACTGTAAGAAAGTCTTTTCCCCTGCATTATTTTCTTCATCTCAGAAGAATATTCTTGACAATTATGTGTATGTTTTTCAAGTACTGTTGTATTGGTAACTATTTTCCAATGACATCTTTAAATTATATTCATGTGATAGAAATTAGGAGTATTTAGAAATTTCCTGAAAAGCATTACTTGCACATAAACCATTTGGAGAATTTTTTACTTTTGTTTCTAATGAAGATAATAGCCCTGGTTGGTGCAGCTCAGTGGATTGAGTGTTGGCCTTCGAACCAAAGGATTGCCGGTTCAATTCCCAGTCAGGGCACATGCCTGGGTTGCAGGCCAGGTCCCCAGTAGGGGGCATGTGATAGGCAACCACACATCAATGCTTCTCTTTCCCCCTTCCTTTCCCTCTCTAAAAATAAATAAATAAAACCTTTAAAAAATTAAAAAATAAGGAAGGTGATAATTGACTAGTTATCTCCATTGCATGTTAAATATGAGGGACCTTAAATGCAAAGACTAGATTGTAATTCTTCCCTATATATTCTAATATGACATAGAAGTTCAAGTTGTTTACTGAAATAATTAACCAGATAAATAAAATTAATAATTTAAAGAAATTTTATGTAATATTTATAATCTCCTTGTACAGCAACCTTAATAAAAACCAAAGGCCATTTTTAATCACTGAGCTAGTGAAATTCTACTTTCTGAGAAAATTAGAGAATATGAACTTATAATTTAAAAAAACAGTTTTTCTCAAGAAATATACCTAGTTTAATGTTTTGCCTCTATGGTAAAAAAAAAAAAAAAGATCAGTTTTTACACTTAAAGGATATCTGGGAAAATATTTTAACAATCCCAACAAAAGGCTAACAGCAAAAACACACCCCGTTTCTGGGAACTGTAAAGTCCTCTCGTGTAAATGAGAGCTGCTGTGGCCAGTCCAAGCCGTTTCTTGTATGTTTCCAGTTCTCCAAATTCGTTTTCCACACACTTTCTCTCATAGGATAGGTTTCCTACCTTCCAATTAAAAGCTATATAATAGGGGTTCACACTAAGCGAGCTTTAGAACTCAGCAGCCTCAGAGTGCTCTGTATTTCGTCACCTCCCAGGTGGGGACCTTTCCGTCCAGTGTTCTAAAGGTAAGCCGAAGCCCCCCAAGTGCCAGCAGTGACCTTGAAGGAAAGCTCTGTCTCCATCAGTGGGCAGAGCGGGTTTCTGCTTGAAGATCCATTTTTTTTTTAATCTGGGGCTAAAACAAACCATTTATGACTACTGTGCATTTTCCATAGTCTTCTACTTTTCTGCATTTATCCCCTTTTTTGAGTGCATAATGTATTTCTATCTACTAAAAAAAAGTGGTCTCAAATATTACAGACTGAACTAACTTTGGCTTTTATACAAAGCCCCATGGAAAAAGAATACTAATACAGTCATAAACAGCGCAAGAACTACAACCATTTGGCATTTGCTAAGCTCTGTTTATACACTGGCAAAGAAGGACTATAAGGTAACTTTTTCTTAAAACTTGCTTGGTGGGTTTATCATTATAAGCACAAGGAATTTTACCCAGATCCTTCATAAGTTAAATATAAAATGAAACAATGTCCTTTTCTAACTGTGCTGCGTATCGTTATTTATACAAGCACTGGTCCCGTTTAGAGTCAGAAGGAAAGAGGCGAGGCTGTAAGTGACATTACCTCAGTTTGCTACAATAAATTATATGCCTGTCACATTTCCAGACTCTAAACCTGCATTACTACCAAAGCACAAGAGAGTTTGCAACTTTTTAAACTCTTCTCCCATTTAACTTATAAAATATACATATATAAGGTAATTCTTTTTCCACATGATGAATCCCTTTTATGATTTCTTGGTTAAAAATACAAACTTTAAGAACTCTTTATTGATTCAAGGCAAAAGTATGTGGCCACTAAAAATATTACAGTGTTTTTTCACTGAAGCAGCTCTTAAAATGAAAACATCACAAACCAAAATATGCACCAAAGACCCTCTGAGTGTTAGGAACTGAATACAGTGAGACATGAAGCCTATGTCCAGGTCCCAGAAGCTCATCCTGTTAAGGTGAGAAGTTAGTTGATAACAACAACAACAAAACAAATGATATGCAATACAATATAATACTTACATAGTACAATCTAGTATATGAATGGATAACAATTGCTATATGACAAGCATACATCTAAGCACTTTACACATAGCGATTCACTTAACATTTAGAACAACCCTACAGAATAAGTACAATTGTTGTGATTATTCCCATTTTAAAGATCAGAAAATGGAGGACAAGCAGGAAAGAAATAGTAGAGATGGAACATGAATGAGCCCAGCTGCTTTGTCTCCTGGGCCCAGGCTCTTGTCACTACACCCCACTGCCTCTCCTACTAGAACATGCCAGTTAATGGCAAACACGAGGCCCCAAAGGCATCGGACACAGTGAGTACAGCAGAGGTTCAGGGGACGGGAGAAGCCACCGTGAACTGCAGTAGCTGGGAAGGATTCCAAGGATAAAACAGGAATGGGGCTAGGTCCTATGAACCACAAAACACTTCTTTAAAAAGGAGAAGATCTCTGAATAAAAAATAAGGAAAACGAAAATGGGCTTTTAAACTTGGGGGTATATTATCTGTATACAGCTGTCCTCCCTCATTCGCTGTTCTCCTTCCTGCAGTTTCAGTTACCCGCGGTCAACCGCATTTCGAAAACATTAGCTAGAAAGTCCCAGAAATAACCATAAATTTTAAATTGTACGGCATTCTCAGTGGTGTGACAAAATCTCCCATCATCCTCCACCGTCCTGTCCAGGGCTCGGATTCTCCCTTCGTCCAGAATACCCATGCTGTACACTCCACCCGCCCATTCATCACTTACTAGCCTTCTGGGCTATCAAATGCACTGTCGCAACATCGCGGTGCTTGTGTTCGAGGAACTCTTATTTCACTTAAAAATCGCCCCAAAGCACAAGAGTCGTTTAACTTTATCACAGGTATTTATGTGCAACAAAAACATAGTACAAATAGAGTTTACTTAGCATTGTCTGCGGTTCCAGGCATCCACCAGGGGCCTTGAACCCTACCTTCCATACATAAAGGGGGACTTCTCTAAATATCCTACAGGCACCCCAAACTCAGCGTGCCACCCTGCTATTGAATAAAAATCTCTTTTCATGTTAACTTGTTATCGCTGTCTCCCTGGCTAGTACGCAAGCTCCACAGGGAAAAGGCCTTGCCCGCCGTTTATGGGTGCTCCCCGTGACGTGCATGGTGCCTGCATAGTGTAAGTGCTCCTGTGTTTGCTAACACCTGGATGGTCATCTACGGAAAGGAACGAAGTTATGCCTGATTCTGTATAGAAAGGAATGACATTTGGCTCAACTCTCCCTCCTCCCCAAAACAAAACAAAACAAAAAGCAACAAAACCTAATCATATCTATGTGTTCTTTATTTCACGTGTGGCACCCACGTGTTCAAACAGAAGACCTAGAAATCATCCTTGACTGGTCCCTCTTCTTTATTACTACACCCCCTACATTCATTCATACAAGTATCTCTTTCCTTCCTTCCCATTATCGTTCTAATTCACTTCCATTTCTTTCTGTTCTCACTGCCAACATGTATTCTGACTGTCATGTATTGTACTTGGAGTGATGCCACGGCCTCTTTGCGTATCTCCCTGCTCCTGATTTGTTCCACACATTGACCACGCTGGAGTCAGAGTAATTTTTTCTGCAATACAAATCCGATGACATCAGTAAATTCCCATTGTCTTCAGGATAAAATACGACCCTAACATCTCAGCTTCTCAAAAAGCCCACCACCACCACCACTACACCTGTGGGGGGAGGGTCAGCATTTCTATTCTGCTAGGGCCTTCGACTGATTGAATGAGGCCCACCCACATGAGAGCGGTAACTTACTTTACTTATTCTACCAATTTAAAAATTAATCGTGTCCAAAATATCCTCATTAACACTCTCAGAATAATGTTTGATGAAATATTCTGGCTTTCTTATGCTCCAATCGCACACGGAATTAGCCATCACAGTAGTGGAATAATACATGTAGAAGTAAAAACTGAGTTCATCAAGAATGGAAAGAATAAAAGAAAGTATATGGTAGCGAGCATCTTAAAATACACTAAAATAAAATATTTTAAAGTGTATTCTGATAAGTTAAATATATATATTATAAATCCTACACACTGACAAAAGGAAAGATACAAAGTTAAAAATCCAGTGGTTGAAATAAAACATAATACTGAGAAATAACCAATAAATCAAAAAAAAGTAAATAAGTGATAAAAAGAACAAAAAATGTTATAAATAGGAAACAAAAAGTAAGTGATAAACTTAAACAGAACCGTATTGATAATTGTTGCTAATGGTCTACACATTCCAATAAAAAGGCACAGATGTTCAGACGGGGGAAAAACAAATAAGGGTAAAATGTAGTTGTCTACGGAAAGTATACTCTAAATATAAAGAAACAGGTACACTGAAAGTAAAGGGAAAAAGATGTACAGCATGTGAACATTTATAGTAATAAAGCTAAATTGATGCTGTTGACAGCCAAGTGCCCATCAGAACAGGACTTTTTACCAAGAATAATGGGAGACATTACCTGATGCTCTTGAGTCCATCAAGAATATATTAAAACCCTAAATATGTATACAATAAATAACCCAGTGTAAAATAAAAGCAAATCAGGATAAATTAGAATGACAAATTCAAAATTCAAAATTTTAGTTACAGATTTTGACACTCCTCTTTTAATAAATAATTGATAGAACAAACAGACATATATTCAGAAAGGGTTCAGAAATTGAAATCACATTATCAACCAACTTGATCTAATGGCTGTTTATAGACTGAATGCCCAGTACAAAGAAAACTATTGCTGAACAGTAAGACAAGCCTCAATTTAAAACCTTTAAAATCCTACAGAGCATCATGTTCTCCAACCACAATGGGGTTAAATTAGAAGTCTCAAATATTTGGAAATTAAATATCGCTCTTCTAAAAATTCATGGGCAAAGTAAAGAAAACAGAAAAATTAGAAAACATTTTTAACTGAATGATAATGAAATAACATAACAAAAGGTATATAGTACCTTTTATTATATTATACTATATTTTTATATATAATATATTGTTATATAATATATATTGTATTGTTATATATTACTATAACAATACTAATATTAAAAAAGAAAGGTCTAAAATCAATTACCTCAGTTTCTATCTTAGAAGATAGAAAAATAAACAATTCTACCTAAGGTTAATAAAAGGAAGGAAATGGAAGTGAAATTGGAGCTCGGATAAACAATGGGCAAACAATAAAGAAAAATCAATAAAATCGAAAGCTAGCTCTTTGAAATAAGCAATAAAATTGATAAACCTGTAATTATAATATTCTGGAAAGTGAGTAGACTCAAATTACCAAATTGGGTATAACAATGGAAACATTATACTAGATCCTACAGATTTCAAAGGACTATAAGGAATCATTATGAACAGTGTTATGACAATGACCTTGACAATTTGAAGGACCTGTTCTTTGACCAAATCCCACTGACCAAACCTGGATAAGAAAAGAAATCCAAATAACCTTATATTTGTTCAAAGAATTTAGGCTGCAATTAAAATCTTCACACAATAAAAGCTCTGGGCCCAGGTGGCTTTACTTGTAAATTTTTCAAAATGTTTATGAAGAATATACTACTAGCCTATGCTAACTCTTTCAGAAGATATAGGAAGGAAAAACGCTTCCCAACCCATTTTATGAGGTTAACATTATCCTGATCCCAAAATAAGAAAAAGATATCTCAAGAAAAAAACCCAAAAAACTAGAGACCATTATCTCCCATGAAACATAGAGACAAAAATCCTCACTAAAATATTAGCAAGAAAAATCTAAGAATGCAGAAATAAAGATAATACATCCCACTCCAGGGGGGTTTGTCTCAGGACTGCAAGGATGGACTAACCAACTAAAGTAACCCAGTACAAGTCAGTCTATTAATAAAGACATCCACACAGCCCAGCCATGGCTGGATGCTGTCTCAACGTACCCTCTCTTCTAGCATCTAGCCATGGGCATGCATGCATGTGCCCCCCACACCATGCACACACACTTCCCAATCTAGACATGGAGATTAGTGAGAAAAAAAGGAAGGAAAAGTCACTGCAGTCAGGAGTTATTGGCCTGTGATGGAACTGAACTAAGAGCTTTCTCTCACTTCCCGAAGCCAAGTGAAAACTCCGACATATTCATTCAATAAGGGACGTCTCATGGAACAACATTTAAGATGAGACTGTGAATATAATGCCTTGAATAAATACTAGAAAAAGAAGCGTTAGTCTCTATAATATCTTCCTGTTTTACACCAGGCCCTTTGTGTGGTTAGCACCTGTCATAGGTGTGGGGAGACAACTGTAGACAGAGAAGCTGGGACAGGAGTACACTAATGAAGGTCACAGCCATTTGAGCTGTGAAGGGCAAGGTATGAAGAGAAGGGATTTAGGAGTAATAAGATAAAGACGGAAATTTGAAGCTGTCTGGGGAAAGGACAGAAGAAGAGACCTATCACAATGGTTCGAAGACCAGATTTTGGTGACAAGACAGGACTGATGATGGTAACTCAGGGAGGTGCTCCTCCATGGTACCAGGTACCCGTAAACTTTACATTCTCACTGATGTAGGGGATTTAAACACGTTCACAGTATTAATCACTACTGGACTTACCCAGTCCATTGCCTCTTTCACTTCATTGCCATGTAAATTTGATCGTAGCAGGAATCTGGTATGTCTCCCTCACTGTTCTACTCCTAGTCCTTACAACAGTGCCTGGTACACAATAGGTGAACACTAAATGTTTGTTGAATGAAGAAATGGGTAAGTGAATTGATTTAGTGGATATTTTGAAAACATTATACTCTCTATTCAGACAAGTTCTTAACATGCAAATTAGGACACATGGAGGGGAATTACACCTAGCAGGAGGTACTTGAATCAATAAATTAATATTTCTTCTGAAATTTTAATTAAATATTTCAGTTTTAGACCTAATGAACTAATTTTCATATCAATTGTAAAAGATAGAATGAACACTTTCAAAAAGTATTTATGTTCAAATCTAGTTGTAAAGAATCAACATATTTTAAAAATTAAAAAATAAGAAATTAAATGATATCTTGGCTTGAAAGACAGACTCTCAGCGAAAGTTACATGTCTCTTTATTAGTAAGGAAGGAGTTACCATTCTCATTGCCTTCATGCTTTGCTCACAAGATAAGTAGGAAGGATCCTTCTAGCTTATGTACTAGCCCTAACCTGAAATCAAAGTATTTTGTGTCCGGAAACTTCATCAGGATCCTACTTATTACAGTGTTTGTAAGTGATCTACAGTGAATGAGTTCAACCCAAGGTCATGGAGAGCACTGTGGGATCTCCAGCAGCGGTCTCCAGCTGAGTATTGACCACAGCCTCTGAAATAAATGCTGAGATTCAGAACAACTTGTAAAGAGCCTTACAGAAATCTCCTCTGCCCACCTGTGTCTCATTCCACGTCCATCTGCACCTTCACCAGCACTGTATCAATTCTAACTGATTGTCCTTAAAGTGATGAAATGCAACACTAGCTAACAATAAGGTCCTCGACCGTGTATACTTCTGTTTGCAAAGAATGGAAGACTAACTGAGCTGATCAATATTATAGTCTCAAATGCATTACACCTGGACAGCGTAATGCTGCTAAATGGTGTATAGAAGCAGAATTCTCAGTGCTAAGTAATAGAAAGAATATGTCTGTCATCCATGATGAGTTGGAATTCACACTGCAGGGTGCTATTCAAAGCCACAGTACCTTCATTCTTAACAAGTGTAAATCATGATTTTATTTTAGAAGACAGACTCTGCTTCTTGACTAGCTTTGGAGAGAAACCGACACAATGAGAAAATGGACAGTTAATAAATACTCCTTTCTGCACCTGCACAGAGGGAAGAGGTAATAAATACTGTTGTCTGACTTGATAATTATGACACCAGGCACAGTGGAGACAATTAACGAATGTTCTTTGGTTGATGCCAAGACAAGCCATACAAACATGGATTTGTCTTCTTTGTCAGTATTCCCCGAATAGTTCTGAACAAAAGCAAGATGTGCTCCAGCCACAAAAAGAACTTAAGTCCTAAGACATTAGAATCTTTCTTGTTGCTATGAGTTTCATCATCATAATAGGTATTTATATATCAATTATTATACCCCAGACACTGTTACAAGTAATATCTACATGTTAATTTGTTTAATCCTTAAAGTCACCCTAATAATGATAATAATCAGGCACTAGTATGCTTTCTGCTTTTACAGCTGAAGAACAGAAGGTACAGAAAGATAACCACCTTGGCCAAGGCTTATTATTCCAGTAATTTTCACTTTTGACCTATTATATACAAGGTCTGGGCAGAAAGTAAACATCCATGTCATATGAAAAAAGAGACATTTATTGAAGAAGATACAGTATACATGAAACATTATACATAAGACAAGAACACTTAAGTCTCCTTCAAAGTAGATGCCTTGAAACCTCTTACAGTTTTCCCAGCATCTCTTCCACTGTTTAAAACACTCTGCAAAACACGTTTTTGGCATAGCCATCAGCTGCCCCATCATATTTTTCTGAATCTCATCGATGGTCTGAAATCTCTTCCCTTTCAAAGGTGATTTCAGTTTTGGGAAAAGCCAGAAGTTGCAGGGCACCAAATCTGGGCTGTAGGAGGCCTGAGCCACCTGGGTGACTAGATGTTGTGCCCAAAAACTCTACATGCGATGTGATGCAGGAATGGGCCCACTGTCGTGGTGAAGCTGCCCATCACCAGCTGCCCACAGCTGTGGCCATTTTTGTCATATTGCATCCCTCAACTGACAAAGGACTTTGGGGTAGTGCTCATTAACTGTTTGGCCTGGAGAGGTGTACCCAGGATGGACAACACCTTCCCAATCAAAAAATACAGTTAACATGATCTTGATCTTGCTTCCACTTTGCCACACCTTCTTCGGGCGTGGAGAACCAGGTGACTTGCATTGGGATGACTGGGTCTTCATTTCCAGATCACAACCATAGGCCCATCATTCACCTCTGGTTATGACCTTGAAGAACTCTGGTTCGTTGGTAGCAGTTTGAATCAAGTCATGAGCGACTGCAGCACAATTTTCCTTCTGCTCTGGGAGCAGAGGCTGTGGAACAAATTTTGCCTCAGTACATTTCATGCCAAGATCCTATGTCAAAATATCGAACATAGTAGTTTTTGGAATCCCCAGATCAGCTTCTAGTTCTCTCATTGTCAGTCGCTGATCTTCGTTGATCGCAGCCTATACATTCAACATTCTCAGGTGTTCTGCCTGTCACAGGTCTTCCAGAATGTGGGTCAATTTGAACAGATTCTCAACCATCTTTGAAGTGTTTTTGACACAACTTTATTTGCGCCACACTAATTGCATCATACCCGAAAGCCTTCTGAATAGGTTCCATGGAGGAATGTTCAAACTTAACACAAAATCTGATGCAGGTTCATTGTTCCACTCTCTCAGTCGCATTTTGAATGCAACGGCCACACAGTACACATGCTCAGTCAATGGCATCTACCGCCCCCACTGACTAGTACAGAGAGGTCATCATTGTTCACGTATGCATATTCCAGTCCATTCTCCTTGGCTGCCAGGTTACATCAATGTTGCACAAACCATTCTCACTATATTAATAATGGCTGGATCTTTTCCAGACAGACCTCATATAGTGTTGCAAAGAGCATTCATATATATGAATATATACACACATATGTACGTACACATATTGGGTGAATATATTTTCTGTTGAGTATATTCTGGAGGTGAAATTGCTGGGATATAGGATATGCATATGGCCTTTTAAAGCAGATATTGCTAGATATATTCTGTCAGTAACATTTTCTGAGACCTCCAGTCATTCCAGATTCTTATCAACATTTGCATATTGTTCGTGTTTGTCATTTTAGACATTCTGATGAATATGTAATAAAATCTTACTGTGGTTTTGATTTGAATTTCTCTGATCAGTAATGAAGTGTTGATACATGTATTGGTCATTTGAATATCCCCTTTCATCCGGTGCCCGTTAATCTTTCACCCACTCGATTCTTCCCAAAATGATCTATAAGTTCCACACAATCCCAATTTACATTTTAGCAGTGTGTGTGTGTGTGTTAACAAGCACATTCTGGAATTCATATGGATATGCAAAGATCAAAAATAGTCAAGGAAATCAAATAAAATATATATGTGTGTGTGTGTGTGTGTGTATATATATCTGGAGGATTTCCATTACCAGATATAAATGCCAATTATAAAGCTATGGTAATTAGTATTCTGTGGTATAGGCTAATGGCTAAAGACATTGACTGAGCAGAACATAATATTTGGATTTATAACAAAAGGACAGTGGGAAAGGGATCATCCTTTCAATAAATGGTTCTGGGTTGGTTGGTCAAGGTAGTGGAGGTGAGGGGGTAGGGAGAATAGAGAATTTTTTGATAGAATAATCGCTATCAATAGTAGAAGATGGCTACCACGAGATTATAATTGAATAACCAACCGTAGAGGTATTTTTCCATAGAGCCAAGATATCTCTGGGTTTATAATGTGATGCCAGTTACATGTTGACCATAGTATAGTGAAGTGCTTGACTCCCTAGGTTCAAATCCTGACTCTGATATTTACCTTACTACAGATTGTAACAACCTGAACATACTTAGGAGTTGGAAGAAGAAAAGCTGTAGTTTTGTTTCATTATTGTAAATGATCACAGCACGTGTCACCGTGAGCACATCAGTGATGATGACGGTTGTGAAGACAATCCTATATTAAGCCAAGGTGACCTGCTTTACAGAGCACTTACATGGACTGCATTCTTTGCCAGGAGCTCGTACTATCAGAGTATATGAAATAAACATCTTTCCAGCCCTGACAGAATTTGCTGGTACCTTGAGCACAGCTTCATAAGATTAGGCAATGAAAGTTAGTGATTTTGAGTTGGTCTTTAACAGGAAAGATAACATTTAAAGGAAGATTTTAAAGATGAAAACAAGAATGACTTTGAATAACTTTTTATTTTTTTACCACCTTCGCTGTATGGCTCATGCAAATAATTATGGGCCTTGAAGTAAATTTATAC
Organism: Trachops cirrhosus; assembly: GCA_028533065.1. Taxonomy (NCBI): domain Eukaryota; kingdom Metazoa; phylum Chordata; class Mammalia; order Chiroptera; family Phyllostomidae; genus Trachops; species Trachops cirrhosus. The sequence continues at coordinate 917 of JAPYXV010001443.1, read as the reverse complement.
TAATCTTAAGGAGTATTTGTCTCTTTTGAGTTTTAATGTGTCTCTATGTATGCAGTTTTTCAATTAATATGAGAATAAAAACAGATGATAAATACTAAATATAAATGACAAAAATCAATTGATTTCCCAAAGAAAGCTAAATAGTTATTTGAATATTGAGGTAGAAAGTGGAAAAGTAAAATTTAATGCTATCATTGGTTCATATAATACTCATATAATTGAATAGCATTTTTCCTATCTATTTTGGATTGAGATTACTTATCAATGAATTTTTTACACAATAAAGCAACATGGATCACAAATGTTATTTTAAGATTAGATTATGCCAGCTGGAAGATGGTTTGACTTTGGGTGGTGGGCACACGGTGCAATACACAGATCATGTATCGTGGAAATACACACTTGAAAACTATATGATCTTATTAACTAATGTCTTCCCAATAAATTTAATTTTAAAAATCATGAAACAAGGAAAAGATTACGTTACTCCTATAATTCTTACTGCATGAAATCTCTGTGTACTACATTATCTTGGGCACTTTTTATGTCTTGTTTTTAAAGATCATAAAGTAACTTAAAAAGATAAACAGTAAAGAACTAAGGGCTTACAGAGGAGCTATGATTCTTAATTTATTAAATTTATATTCCATATCTAAAAATAAAATTTATGACAATTGCTTTGTATGGAAGAAAAATTTTATAATGTCTGGATCTATTAAGAGAAACAATGATTTTCTAAGGTTTAAAGCTATAAGAATAATGAAAAAGAGATAGATCATTCTTCTATCTTCTACCATGTGTAAAGTCAATTAAAAAAAATGACAAGATATTCCATCAGAAACCATTAAAGATATTCTTAAAATTTTAGACTAGCCCCACACAAATTACCTATTATACAGTGATTTTACAAAAAAAAA
>JAPYXV010001442.1:0-14109 GCA_028533065.1 Trachops cirrhosus | reverse complement strand
GGAGGGGAATGAAGGGGGGATAATAGGACAACTGTAATAACATAATCAATAAAATATATTTAAAAAATAAATAAATAAATAAATTCCATGCTTAGGGTTGCCCCTCATACTTATTATACACCTGTAAATCTATCACTACAATAAAAAATGAACACCCCCCCGCAAAGTTCCCTGTGTGCCTTAGTAATCCTTCTCTCCCTCCTCCTTCCCACCCTTATCTCTAGACAACCATTGATCTGCTTTGTGTCACTCTAGATTTCTTTGTATTTCCTAGAATTTGTGTAAATGAAATCATACCATGTGTCCTCTTTTTTGACTGGTTTTATTAATTTAGCACCATTATTTTGAGATTCATCCATGTTGCTGTGGGTGTCAATAGTTCATTCCTTTGTACTGTGAGTAGTATTCCTTTGTGCAGGTACATCGCATTTATTTATCCAGTGACATTTGGGCTGCTTCTGGTATTTGGCTACTTCAAATAAAGCTGTATAAACATTCATATACAGTCTTTCTATGGGCAAATGGTTTATTTCTCTTGGATAAATACCTAAGAGTGAAATGGCTGAGTTGAATGGTAGGTATATCTTACCATTTAACTTGTAAGATAATACTAACTTGTAAGAAAACTGCCAAACTGTTTTCCAAAGTGGATGTACCATTTCCATTTGCTTTATATGTATGCAGACAATTTCTGCCATTCTAGTGGTAATGTAATATCTCATTATGGTTTTGGCTTGCACTTTCCTAATGACTAATGATGATAGTCATTAGTTCACCTGTGACTATTTGCTATCCATATGTCTTCATTGTCAGAATGTTTGTCTAAATCTTTACCATTTTAAAATTAGGTTGTATTCTTATTATTGAGTTTTAAAAGTATTCTAAATACAAGTCTTTTATCATATATATTTTGCAAATGTTTTCTTCCTGCCTGTGGCTTGTGTTTTTATGTTTATGTATTTTTCACATTTGCATTATGTTTTTGTGTGTGTGATATATCTCCTCAGGCAAGGGAAACAAAAGAAAAAGTAGACAAACAAGACTATATCAACCTAAAAAGGTTTTGTATAGCAAAGGAAATCATCAAGAAAATAAAAAGACAACCCACAGAATGGGAGAACATTTGCTGGTACATCTCATAAGGGGATGATATCCAAAATTTACAAAGAACTTATAAAACTCAACACCAAATAAAGCAAACAACCCAATTAAAAAATGGGCAAAGGACCTGAGTAGACACTTCTCCAAAGAAGACCTACAGATGGCCAATACACATATGAAAAGATGCTCAATGTCACTAATCATCAGAGAATTGCACATTAAAACTACAATGAGATACCATCTCACACCTGTCAGAATGGCTTTCATCAATATATCAACAAACAACAAGTGCTGTTAAGGATGTGGAGAAAGGGGAACACTTTTGCACTGTTGGTGGGAGTTCAGATTGGTGAAACCACTGTGGAAATCAGTATGGAGATACCTCAAAAAATTAAAAATAGATCTGCCTTTTGACCCAGTGATCCCACTTCTGAGAATATATCTGAAGGAACCCAAAACACTAATTTGAAAGAACATAAGCACCCCTATGTTCATTTCAGTGTTATTTACAATTGCCAGGATATGGAAGCAGCTCAAGTGTCCATCAGTAGATGAGTAAATAAAACAACTATGAGACATTTACACAATGGAATACTATTTGGCCATAAAAAAAGAAAATTTTACCCTTTGTCACAGTATGGATGGACCTTGAGAACATTATGCTAAGTGAAATAAGCCAGTCAGAGAAAGACAAATATCAAATGATCTCACTCCTATGTGGAATCTAATGAACAAAGTAAACTAACAAGCAAAACAGAGACAGATCATAGACAGAGAGCAGGAGGGATTAGCTGTCGCTAAGGGGGAGGGAGGTTAGGGGATGGAGGGATTGAGAAAAAAGGAAAAAGGACTCATGGACATGGACAACAGTGGGGTAACTGTTGGGGGTGGGGTGTATAAGCGGACTAAATGCTAATGGAAAAAAGATTACAATATCTTTAATCTTTTATATTTCATATACAATAAAGATTTATATACAATCTTTTATATTTATATACAATAAATATTAAATAAATAATAATTAAAATTTCCAATTGTTTGTTGCTGGAACATGGGAGTACAATTTCTGCATTTCACAACCTTGATAAACTTACTAGTTCCAACAGCTTTTTTCTTATAGATTTCTTAAGATTTGTACCTAGACAATCATGTCAACTGTGAATAAAGACTGTTTTAGTTCTTTCTTTCAAATTTCAGTGTCTCTTTCTTCTTTTTCTTGCCTTATTTCACTGGCTAGGTCCTTCAGTGCAATGTTGTAAAGAATAGTGGGAGGAGACCTCCTTGTCTTGTTTCCTCATCTTAGAGACAAAAGAGATGGTCTTTCACTGTTAAGTGCGTTAGCTGTAGGTTTTCTATAGATGCCTTTTATCATGAAGAGGTTCTCTCATTCCTAGTTTGCCAAGAGTTTTTATCATGAATGATTGTTGGATTTTTGTATTTTTCTTCATCTATTAAGATGATCATTACTAAATTTCTTTTTAAGTCTGCTAACATGGTAAGTTACATTGATTGATTTCCAAAAGTTAAGCCAACTTTGTATTCCTGAGATAAACTCCATGTTATTTATTATCCTGTATCTATGTTCATGAGAGACACTGTTTGTTACTTTTTAATTCTTATAAGCCTGAAATGGTTTTTGTATCTGGTAATACCTTATAGAAATTGTTGCAATGTGGCCCTGGCCAGGTGGCTCAGTTGGTTGGAGTGGCCTCCTGATACCGAAAGGTCGTGGATCGATCCCTAGTCAGGGTATATACCTAAGGTCGCAGATTTGTTTCCTGGTCGGAGTGCTTATGGGAGGCAACTGATGAATGTTTCTCTCTCACAAAGATGTTTTTCTCTCTCCCTTTTTCTCTCTCTAAAATCAATAAATATATCCTTGGGTGAAATTTTTATTTTTTTTAAAAAGAAGAAAATTGTTGGGATGTGTTCCCTTCTTTTTCTGAAAATATTTGTGTAAAATTTGTATTAGGTCTTTCTTAAATGCTTCTAGAATTCACCAGCCAATCTACCCGGTCCTTCAGTTTTCTTTGTAAGAATTTTTTAAAACTATAAGTTCAAATTCCTTAATAGGTATAAGACTATTTATGTTATCTTTGTTTTTGAGTGCACTTTGGTCAATGTCTTTCAATAAATTATTGTTTCATTTAATTTTTCAAATTTATGGGCATTAAGTTGTTTGTATACATCTATATTGTCTTTTTAAAAATATTATTGACACTTTTACAAAAGCTCCCATTTTCCTCCCCTTCACCTGCCTGTCTATTTTTCATTTCCTTTCCTCTTTTTTTCAGGCTTCCCTTGGATTAAATGATTATTTGTTATGATTCTAGTATATCTCCACTTTTAGCTCACTAAGCTTCCATCTTTGTTGTTATTGTTGATTTTATGGTTACTTTAGGGTTTGTAGTATACATATTTAATTATTATGGTTTACCTTTAACCAATATTATACCAGTTCATATGTAGCATAAGACACTTCTAATAGTATATGTCCATTTCACCTCTCTCAACCTTTGTAATATTGTTATCATACATTTTACTTCTGCTCTGTTATAAATTAATAAATGCTACAATATATAATTGTTTCTGCTTTAAATAACAAATTACCTTTAGATATTTTGAACTTTAGTAATTGTATCATATGTTCACATTATAGTTATTTTTGTAATTATCTACTTGTAATGTCAGAAAAATAGACAATTATATTTTTTTGAAATGAAGATTTTCATAAAAGAGAAATGAAGTACAATTGTGGAATCAAGAATTTAAGTAGAACTTGATTGGCAATATCAACATTAATTTATTCTCCATATAAAAATTTTAATATCTATCTTTTTAAAAATTGTGGTAAAAACATTTAACAAAATTTATCATCTTAATTATTAAGTATACAGTTTAGTAATTATTAATTACCTTTTTAAAGATTTAAATTATAAAAAGAAAAGTCCTTAATATTTACTTATATTACCATTTTGGGTATTCTTCATTTTCGTAAGGATCCAGATTTTTATTTAGAATCACTTTCTTCCTGCTTCTTTGCATGTCTGGTAATTGATTACCATAGGGTAGACATTGTAAATTTTATATGATTTTAGGTACTGAAGTTTTTTGTTGTCCTTTAAATATTTTGGGGCTTTGTTCTGGTATATAGTCAAGTAAACTTGAAAACAATTTGATTTTTTGATACTTGCTTTTAACATTTGTTAGATAGATCCAGAATGAATTTTAGTAAAATCCACACAGTCAGTATCTTAGGGAAGAAAAAAGGGTTGAGTGGGTCTGAATGGCCAGATTAAAGTTATCAGATGTATAAGAGTAAATGCTTATTTCCATATCTGATGTTCCAATGTAATGTGATTTCCTCAATGTCCAAGACAGTGTGTCTTTTCACATTTACTTCCTGAAGCTGGACCATGTCTGGCACATAGTAGGCATTTATTAAATGTTTGCTTTCTATGTATTTTTAAAAATATAACTGTAACCTTACATTTTCTTTTAAAAATAGCATATAGCTATATTAGTAATAATAGAAATTTTTAACTTAGAATATTATATACTTCTTTAGTAAGTTTTCATCAGCTTACATTTGCCTCATCCACTCTATTTTTCTAATTTTTCTTTTCTTTTCCATATCTTGTCTTCTCTTCAGTTTAGAGAAATGAAATTTGCATTCCTTTTTTCCTCCCACCATTACATCTTCAGTGGACATCCAAAACTATTAAGAAATAAAAAATGAATATATGAAATACTGAAATACTGATTATGAGGTTATCTGACTATAGACAGAGCTTCCATGTGCTCAACAGAAATATGCGAAAATAGAAAAAGGTTAAGATAGACCTTTTCAAGGTATTTCTAATTTCAGTGATGGGTGAACAGCACATTGAGCCTTTGGAGGCACAATTCCTCAGTAAGACTGACAAAGTTCTAGTATACTGAGATACTTAATAAGCGTTTGAACAAATGAATGAATGAATGAGTGAATGAAGAGACATATTCCAAGAGTGTTTTAATTTCTCATAAGAACAGACCTGACCTACTCTTAGTGTTGGTGCCTTTTGAAGACTGTAATCCTCAAGGAGTATAGGCACCTTCCAAGAACAAATAAGTCTCCACTATGTCCTGAATTTGTGGTTTCCCATGTATGACACTTTATCCTAACTGGTTGTCTATTTTCCTACTTCTAATTCATTCCCCTGCCTCCACCACGTACACCTTAACTCACAAGGAGGAGAGTTTACTATTCCCCACAACACTCTGTATTTTTTACTATTAAAGCACATATTTACTACATTATACTGAAATATCCTGTTTACTAAATGCCTTCCTAACTACAAGGCAAACTACTTGAGGAAAGCAATTATTCTTATTTACTATTGTATACCTAGCATTTGGTACAATGACTGACTCATGGCTGGTATGAAATAAACTTTGCTGAATGAATGAATGTATTCCTTGATCATTTTCACTTTTCATATTTAGTATATTCAACATACCACATTCTACAAATTATCAGCGATTGAGGATTTGATGAAGATACGTGAGGATACTTGTATAAACAGATATCTATAGAACCAGATCACGTTAACCTATAAAATGTAAGTTTACAAATATCCTTAGGTAGAAATTATCTCCACAAAAAGGAGATTAAACATAGGTGTCTACCGAAAAGTTCCTGAATCATATATATATACATTAGGAACTATGTATATTTTAAATCATTCTGTTCAATGAATATGACTACATGGTAAATTCCCCAACACCATAAAAATTCAAATGATTTTCCACCATTCTCTGCTGTTATAAGCTCTGCAAGAGAAAAAGTCATATCATTCTCTAGAACTCCCACCTCTAGTCCAAGGATTAACACAGAGTCAACAACATGTCCAAATTTGCTTTTATGTAAAGATGGTAAACTGCTGAGTACCAAGGAGTATCTAAAATGGCTTCAATCAAAGCTAATTACTAAAAGTAGAAATAAATGTAAGTAAAAAAAGATATATTCCTGTATTGTTTTTCTTTTTTTCCTTTATCCTCACATGAGGACATACTTACTGATTTTAGAGAGGGAATGGGAGGGAGAAAGAGGGAGAAAAACATCAAAGTGAAAGAGAAACAAGGATGGGTTGTCTCTCATACGTGCCCCAGCTGGACAGACACCAAACCTGCAACCCAGGAATGTGACCCAACCAGGAATCAAAACCACTACCTCCTGATCTGCGGGATGACATTCCAACCAACTGAGCTACCAGGCCAGAGCTATTCTTGTGTTTTGAAGTATTATTAGAAACCCCAGAGTAGTTAACTTAGGCAATTTTCATCAACTAAATTACTAGGATTTACTATTTAAAAAATAATTTTAAAATTAATTTTCAAAAAGACAAATTGGTTTATAAATATATAAGATTCAAAATTGTTAATATTTTTTCTTACTGTATCAGAAACAGGTCTCCAGCCATTGTTCTCTATACGATGATACCATCCACTGTGATCCTCTTCCTGAACATTATCACTTTTAATATGAGATGCATATTTTGCTGAAAGTTTTGTGTAATCTCTAGGGCTATTAGCACACAGATCTTCAATATGTCTCTCAGTAAAAATTTTATAGTATATTTCAGGCGGAAATTTAACCTGTAGATGGAAAAGTTCAAAGGGCCATTGTATCCCAGTCGAAAAATAATTTACATTTTAAAAATTACATCTCATAAATGTTATATAAATAAGCTTTCAAATTACAACTAATAATACACCCATACTTACACCACCTAATCTGAACCGTACATGAACACCAGCAGCAGCATCTAGAAGCTCTGCCTAGAAAAAAAATTACTTTTCAGCATTCTATATATACCAATTCACTAATTCTCACTATATCATGTTAAAATAATTGCTGAATATTGATTATTTATGAAATAGATCAAGTGACTAAACTTCAAATAATTATTTTTAAATTAGAAAATGTTTTAAGATTTAATTTCTTACAGACATCTAATAAGTAAAACAACTTACATGATAAGTGTCAAAATAATATAAAATTATGTTTCCTTTCTATGTAAGTGTGAAAGTCAAGTGATTTGTTATTCATAAAACAAAACTTTTAAATAAGTGCTCAAATATATGGCTTACATATTAAATACTGTCTTACACGTAAATTAAGAAGAAAAAACTTACATTGGTCAATCAGAGTTTTACACTAGATGACCTATCCTAACTGCCTTTTATTAAATTTTTTAAAATCCATGTTTAAATTTCTTTTATTTAAAACTTTTTCCTTTTAAAGATTTTATTTTAATTTTAGAGAAGGGAAAGGGGGGAGGAAAAGAGAGAGAGAAACATCAATGTGATGTTGCCTTTTGAGAGTCCCCTACCACGGACCTGGCCTGCAACCCAGGCATGTGCCCTGATTAGGAATTGAACCAGCAACCCCTTGGTTCTTAGGCCAACACTCAATCCACTGAGCAACACCAGCCAGGGCTAAATTTCTTTTAAAAAATTTATTTATTTATTTATTTATTTATTTATTTATTTATTTATTTATTTATTTTTAGAGACAGGGAGGAAGAAAGAGAGAGAAAAACATCAATGTGTGTTTGTCTCTTGCGTGTCCCCTATTATGGACCTGGATCAGGCATATGCCCTGACTGAGAATTAAACCAGGGACCCTTTGGTTCAGAGGCTGGCACTCAATCCACTGAGCCATGCCAGCGAGAGCAAATTTCGTAAGAATTGTATATAATTGGTTTTCTAAATGTTAGTGCACTGGACAAAATGGAAAATAGAAAAAAAAATTGGTACTGTATTAGAAGACAGTTCAACATTGTCTCCTGACAATATTAAATTAGATGAGAAAATAGATGTTACCTTGTTTAGTCCATAAAGCTCTAAAAACAAGACTAGTTTTAGATAATTTTCTCCTGAGTAAAAATTATACATACATACATAATATATAGAGTCATAATTCAAATTGAAAAAGATATTTTATAACAAGATTTTAAAGTATATATTTATAGAATTAATAAAATATATACTTTCATATATTAGTCTGTCCAGAAAATGTCTAGCCATTGTTAATATAATGAGAACAGTTTGCACAACATCAATGTAACCTGGCAGCCAAGAAGAGTGGACTACAATACACATGCATTAACAATGATGACTTCACTGTACTAGTCAGTGGGGGCAGTAGAAACTGTTGAGTGAGCATGTGACTGTGTGGCTATTGCATTCAAATGACTGAGTGAGTAGAGCAATGAATCTGTATCAAATTTTGTGTTAAGCTTGAACATTCCTCTGCACAAACCATTTGGATGATTCAAAAGGCTTTGGGACGATGTAATGAGTGCAGCACAAATAGAAGTGTGGCACAAATGCTTCAAAGATGGTCAAGAATCTATTGAAAGTGAATGATGTTCTAGAAAGCCCACAACAAGCAGAGTACCTGAGAATGTTGAAAGCACACAGGCTTCAATCAACAAATATCGGCAACTGACAGTGTGAGAACTAGAAGCTGCTCTGAGGATCCCAAAAACACTGTGTCTCAGATTTTGAAGCAGGATCTTGGCATGAATCATATTGTGGAAAAATTATTCTGCAGCTTCTGCCACCAGAGCAGAAGAAACATCGTGCTGCAGTTGGGAGAACTGTATGAGGTCCCAAAGTGCCTACTTTGAAGGGTACTGAGGCATCATTGTCCTACATACAATGTTTCTTGCATCTTGCATCTTCTCCAAGAAATGTCTCCATTTTACCAACTTCCAGCCAAGATGGAGGCGTAGGTAAATACATTGCCTCCTTGCACAACCAAAAGAAGAACCACAACAAAATTTAAAAACAAAAAACAACCAGAACTGCCAGAAAATCAAACTGTATGGAAGTCTAACAACCAAGGAGTTAAAGAAGAAACATTCATCCAGACCAGTAGGAGAGGTGGAGATGGGTAGCCAGGGTGGAGAGGACTCGTACAAGGCAGTGGCTACTGGACCAGGGGAGGCAGTAGCTGGCAGAGCAAATGATCCCACATTTGCATGCAGATAAACCAGAAAGAACAACTGGGGAGCAAGACAGACTGCACAGCCAAGGGTTCCAGATCAGGAAAATAAAGCTTCAAAACCTGTTACTGAAAAAACCTGTGGGGCTTGATACAGCAGGAGAAACTCCCAGCCTCACAGGAGAGTTCATTGGAGAGATCCACAGGGTCCACCCACACAGGAATCAGCACCCAAAAGGTCCAATTTTCTTGTGGGTAGTGGAGGAAGTGACTGAAAGCCCACCAAGCGCTGAGCAAGCGGCATTGTTCCCTCTCAGACCTCTCCCTCACATACAGTGCCAAAATACAGCCATGTGGTTGCTTTGCCCTGGTGAATACCTAAGGCATTGCCCCTTACTACATAACAGGCCCACCAAGACAAAAAAAATATGGCCTGAATGAAAGAACAGATCAAAGCTCTAAAAAAAATACAACGAAGCAAAAAAGAGATAGCCAAACTATCAGATGCACAGTTCAAAACACTAGTAATCAGGATGCTCACAGAAATGGTTGAGTATGGTTGCAAAATAGAAGAAAAAGTGAAGGCTATGAAAGTGAAATAAAGAAAAATGTACAGGAAACCAACAATGACGGGAAGGAAACTGGGACTCAAATCAAAGATTTGGAACAGAGGGAAGAAATAAACATTCAACCAGAACCAAATGAAGAAACAAGAATTCAAAAAAATGAGGAGAGGTTTAGGAACATCTGGGACAACTTTAAATTTTCCAACATCTGAATCATAGGGGTACCAGAAGGAGAAGAGGAAGAGCAAGAAATCGAAAACTTATTTAAAAAAACCATAAAGGAGAATTCCCCAATCTGGTGAAGGAAATAGACTTCTAGGAAGTCCAGGAAGCCCAGAGAGTCCCCAAGAAGTTGAACCCAATGAAGCACATACCAAGGCACATCATCATTAAGTTACCCAAGATGAAAGATAAGGAGAGAATCTTAAAAGAGCAAGAAAAAAGGAGACAGTTACCTACAAATGAGTGCCCATAAGACTATCAGCTCATTTCTCAAAGAAACCTTCAGAAGGCACAAAAGGGCTGGAAAGAAGTATTTGAATTCATGAAAGGCAAGGACCTACTTCTAAAATTACTCTATCCAGCAAAGCTACCATTTAGAATGGAAGGGCAGATAAAGTGCTTCCCAGATAAGGTCAAATTAAAGGAGTTCATCATTACCAAGACCTTATTATATGAAATGTTAAAGGGACTTATCTAAGAAAAAGAAGATCAAAACTATGAACAGTAAAATAACAATAAACTCACTACTATAAACAACTGAACCTAAAAAACAAAAACAAGCTAAGCAAACAACTGGAACAGGAACAGATTCACAGAAATAGAGATCACATGGAGGCTTGGCAGTGGGGAGGAGGGAGAATGGGGGAAAAGTTGCAGGGAATAAGAAGCATAAATGGTAGGTACAAAAGAGGCAGGGGGAGGTTAAGAACAGTATGGGAAATGGAGAAGCTGAAGAACTTATATTTACAACCCATGGACATGAACTAAGGTGGGGGAATGATGGTGGGAATTGGGTACAGGGTAGAGGGGAAAAAATTTCCCTTTGGGAGAAAAAATGGGACAATTATAATAGCATAATCAATAAAATATATTAAAATTTAAAAAATAACTAAATGTCTATTTTTCAGAGTGCATGGTTGTCTGCTTTCTGGACAGTCCATACACCCATGTATATATGTATATATTTATATATGTATATATATGTATATATGTGTGTGTATTTAAATATCCCTTTCCCACTAAAGTAGGAAAATCTTAAATGTACAGCTCCATGAAGTTTTACCCCTCCTGCTTTAGTCAGTTAGTGTGAGGGGCTGATCATATCAAATCTATTCAGAGATTGAACTTGGTAGAGTCTGAATTACAGCTTTAGTAATCCATATCCAGTTTATCCACTTCTAATTTTTCCCCATTTCTCAGATGTGAGCTCCTCAACCATGATAGACTATGGGAAACTCAGTTATATTCTTTGGAAGATTTGAGATTAATTATTTATTCTTCTACCATCTACAGACTCAAATAAAGGTGGGGGTGGCTGTGTATTTGAGGTAGTTCCATTCCCTCTAGTATGACTTTGTCTCTTAAGTTTATGAGAGATTTGATTTACTGTTATTTTAAGTGGACTTAAAGCCCTGACTGGTGTAGCTTCATTGGTTGGGCATTGTCCCACAAACCGAAAAATCACCAGTTTGATTTGTGGTCAGGACACATGCCTGGGTTGTGGGCCAGGACTCTGTTGTGGCCTGAGAGGCAACTGATTAATGTTTCTCTTGCACATTAATGTTTCTCTCCCTCTCTTTCTCTTTCCTTTCCCCTTCTCTAAAAAAATAAATAAATAAAATCTAAAAAAAGTGGACTTAGATTAGCTGTAAATTGGTTCACTGCAAACTCTAAGGCAACCAAACAAAGTTAAAAAGAAGTATAATTTAATACTAAAAGACAAGAGAAAATGTAATCATATAAAATGCTCAGTTAAAACCAGAGAAGGCATGAAAAAAGTGCAAGACAAAATAAGTAGAGAGAAAGAGAGAAAAGAAAGAACAGACACCAAGTACCCTTTGGCAATGCTGTTAGGAAATGGTAACAGATAAGTTAGATCAAGCTGTATCAATAATCACTTTAAATATCAATGGTCTGAATGCACCAATTAAAAGGCAGAGACTGTCAGAGGAGATAAAAAATAAGACCCAACTATATGTTTACAAAAACCCACTTTCAATATGAAGACAGACTTGTTAAAAGCAAAGGATGGAGAAAGATATAGCACTTTAACTAATCAAATGAAAGCTGGGTAGCTATATTAATTTTAGAATTCAGAGGAAGGAAATTTTTCAGAAAATAAGAGGTACATTACTTGATGATAAAGTGGTCAATTTTCCAAGAAGGCATAGTGACAATCCCTAATGTGCATATGCTTAACAACAGAGCATCAAAATATGTAAGGCAAAAACTAACAGAAATGCAAGGATAGCTAGAGGAATCACTATCAGAAGGCCATAATTAGACATAAACAGCACCATCAATAACTGGATCTAATGACATTTATTGAACATTTCATCCAACAATAGCAGATATACATTCTTCTTAAGCCCACAGGAAACATTTACCAAGAGGGAACACTGTCTAGACCATAAAATGCAACTTAACAAATGTAAAAGAATAGAAATCAGACAAAGCATGCTCTCAGGTCCCAATGGAATTAAACTAGAAGCACAGATGGAAAGCCCCAAAGCCTGGAAATTAAACAACACACTTCCAAATATCAAATGGGTCAAATAAGAAGTCTCTGGACTTTAAATTTTTAAATATTTTTAAATAAATGAAAAGAAACTACAACTTACCAATTTTGTGAGATGCAGTAAAAATAGTGCTTAGATGACAATTTACAGTGTTGAATGCATATATTAGAAAACAACAAAGATTTGAAATCAGTAATCTAAGATTCCACCTTAAGAAACTAGAAAAAGAAAACAAATTAAGTCAAAAGTAGGGAAAAGAAATGAGATGAAAAACAGAACAGAAATCTGTGAAATTGAAAACAGAAATCAATAGAGAAAATCAAACAAAAAGCTAGTTCTTTGAAAAGATCAGTAAAATCAATAAACTTCTGGCCAGACTAAGAATCTGGATGATGGTTATGCAAGGGTCTGCTTGTAATGACTCACTGAGTTATACATATATGTTTAATTAATTTTTATGTGTGCTTAATACTTCAATAAAAAGTTTTTAAAAGGAACAACTACAATCAAATTGAGTTTATAAAGTAGCTACACAATTTTATGGAAGAAAAAAAGATGGTGTATCAATAAATAATGTTCTTGCCCTGGCTGGCATGGCTCAGCTGGCTGGCATCATCCTGCAAGTAAAAGGTCGCTGGTTCCATTCCTGGTCAGGGCACAGGCCTAGGTTACAGGACAGGTCCCTGGTTGGAGCGTGTGCAAGAGGCAGCTGATTGATGTTTCTCTCATACATCGATGTTTCTCTCCCTCTTTTTCTCCCTCTCTTCCTCTCTCTCTAAAAGCAAATAAATAAAATCTAAAAGAAAATTTAAAAAATAGGAGAGCTTCTGCCAAGAAGGAGGCATAGGTAGACAAACTGTGCCTCCTCGTACAACCAAGAGAGGGACAACAACAATATAGAAACAAAATAACAACCAGAACTGATGGAAAATTGAACAGTATGGAAGTTGGACACCCAAGGAGTTAAAATTAGACACGTTCATCCAGACCGATAGGAGAGGCAAAGTCGGCTGGGCAAGGGACACGGAGCGGAGAGAAGAGCAACTGGGATGGCGCTCAAGACCACAGCGGGCAGACCCTGGGCACACAGGCAGCTGTGGCTGGTGGGCCGTGGCCAGGGGTGGCGACCAGCAGACCCAGCGAGACGGCCATTGCGAAGCAAGGCACTACGTACAACTCAGGGTCCTAGCACCGGGAAATAGAGCTTTGGGGCACTGACTGAAAAGGAAGGTCCTGTGGGGTACACAAGGCTACCCACACAGGAATTGGCACCAGAGGGACCCAGTTAGCTTGTGAAAAGCGGGGGAAGGGTCTGAGGTCCTATGGAGAGCAGAGCAAGTACCACTGTTCCTTCTCGGATCTCGCCCCCACATACAGTGTCACAACCCTGTGACTGGGGTGTCCCGCCCTGGTGAACACCTAAGGCCCTGCCCCTCATTACAGGTGCTCGACAAGACCAAAAAAAAAAAAAAAAAAAAGCAAAGAGATGGCTCAAACAGAAGAGGAATTGAAAGCCCCAGAACCCATCCTTTTAAGAGACCAAGAGATAGCCAACCTATCAGATGCACAGTTCAAAGCACTGGTGATCAGGATGCTCACAGAATTGGTTGATTTTGGTCGCAAACTAGATGAAAAAATGAAGGCTATGCTAAGTGAAATGAAGAAAAATGCACAGGGAACCAATAGTGATGGAAGGAAATCTGGGTCT
>JAPYXV010001441.1:0-14110 GCA_028533065.1 Trachops cirrhosus | reverse complement strand
GTCCAGCAATCAGAAAATACTTTTGTTTTCTGTACGATATATAAATACAGATTGAGACTCCATGTAAATATTCATAATTATCATTAATTAGTCATTAAACTGTTATTTCAGTTGTAAATAACTTAAGAATTGAAAATGTTCACAAAACAGAAAAATGCACAATTTCTGCATCAAACATGCTACTATTTCTGTTTGAAGGGATCACATTCACATTAGTTTTTCCAGTTATCTTCACATGTTTTCTGATAACATTTTAAAAGCCACTCACTATCTATTTTTAAAAACAGTTACAGCATTTGAAAGTTTCCTTTCCCATGATATATTTAGTATATATATTTTTTACTGCATTAATTCCAACTTGTGGCTTTACCAGGCACAAGGAAAATGTATGCCATCTAAAACATTTCCACTTATAGTTGTAAATAACTTTTTGATTTCAAATTGTGCATCAATTAAATTCCAAAGCTGCACATATCAGACAGTTATAAGATACAGTATATTATACTCTAACGACAGAAAGAAGCAGGCCCTTTGCACAAGGAAAAGTCTAATCCAGGAGCCAAAATGCATGTATATTGTACACACAGGGGAGGGGGAGGGGAGCAAGAAAGGACCTGACAGCACAATGTATTACATTACACTTCCAAGTGACTGGTAAAGACAGTAAGTGTTTTAAGAGTTCCGAGGAATTAAGGTCATGGGGAGAAAGGACAGTCCAGAGGGCTTCCGGAGGGAGGAGGACACGGGCTGTGTGTTGGTGGATGAGTGGGCATCCTTGATGGAGGAGAGGGTGTTATAAGCACATGCGGAAATGCCCAAAGCTATTCAAGCAGCAGTCCAGCTGGAAGAGATGGGCACTGAAGACAAATAGAAAGGAACAGCAAGAGAGGTTGGCGGGGAGAGAGAAGTGGTTTGGAGGCAAAATATAAAATGCCTCAAATGTAAGTGAAGGGTTCATTATTTTCTTCATTATTCAGAAAATAATGAAGAGGTATGGCACAATGCTGAGTGGTCAAAAACCAGAAGCTCAATTATAAAAAATAAACTTATGTCACGTTGATTCATCAGTAAATGCACAAACATGCCAATGATCTTAGAATCTACTGTATATACTTCATTAAAATTGCAGAATTAATTTTAATGCATGAATTTAATGACATAATTTTATTTAGTGTTTGTACCTCAAAAGCTTTGTCCAAAAGGTTCTGCTCTCTTAGTTGATTTCCTTTTGTGAAAAAAAGTTCAGAAACGACTTTAGGGTCCTTTGGTTTCAGCTGGAGAGCCTTGTCTATAGCATCAAGTGCCTGCATACATTGGAAACGAAGATGGAATAAATGCAGATTAGATAAAGAAAAGCTAATTTAAATGATAAAATGTATATTTTTTGCTCTTATGAACTAGCTAGTGTGGTGACAATCAATTCTTCATTGTCTCTGATGTTCTCGTTGAGAAAATGTAGCTCTGACAAAGGAATTTTCCTACACTCCAGGTTTCCCATTTGTATTAGTGACAAGGAAATGTCCCTCAATCACTTTACAGGGGGTCGTGTGATCAGGTTCAAAGAAAACGAAACCCGGCACTGGACGTTCTGCCCTGACTGCGTGTCCTCTGCACCACTCCTACTGCCCCTGCGTAAGGGCCTGATGCTCACTCTGCCCCCGCACGCACGGCTCCACCCCCCGCAGCCGGAGAGCCCTTCAAAGCACACACCTGATGGTGTTGCTCTTCTGCTTAAAACCCCAAGGTTCTCCCCAAATAGGGAACAGAACTTTTGTCCTGGTTCCAAGCCTTGCTGTCTAGTCCTCCAAATGTTCACAGCTGCAGGTCACACTGCACCCTGCTCCCTCAGGCCGATTGCTCAGACAGGCTCCTCATTGTCACCACAGGGCCTTTGCACGTGCTTTTCTTGCCCAGAATGCTCTTCACTGTCCCCCTTTTGCCTAATAATTCTTATGTATCACTTTGCCCTCACCTTCACATCTCTGCAGGGAACCTGACCTCCCAGACCACTCAGGTCCCCTGATTATATCTTTGTTAGAGACTATGTCACTCTTCATGACATCACTGAGCACTGCGGAATTCTACATTGACTTTGTCATTACTTGTTTGCGCTCTCCCTGTAAACTCCTGTCTACTGTAAACTCCATGAGGACAAGGGCCATGATTATTTTTGTCACACCACTTTATTCCTGGTGCCTGCTACAGGGTTTGGCATAGAGTAGGCATTCGATAAGTATTTTGTTGAATTAGTTCATGAATTTACTGGATATGTAACTATTAAAATGGAGAGAAGCAACAACAGTTGCAACATAGGGTCAATGACCCGCTTCACAGGGCTGCTGTAAGGATTCCATAAAAACATGCTTAAAGAACATGGAAAAGGATAAAGCATACAGATGTTAGTCTTTATCTCTCTAGAGTGAGTTGAAAACAAACTGAGGTAATGCCACATGAAATCTTCAGACCAAGCAAGAGCCAAGCACCTATTATTTCAAGGGGCATCTTAGAAGTTAAAGGGCTGTCTGTGAAAAGCATCCGTAGACAGGATATGCTGACTGATGGTGACATCCCAGACCACTCAGCCTTGCTCCTGCCTGGGCAGCCTTGGAGCCATTTTGGGGGCCACCCTCTTTCTACCCACGAATCCAAACAACTCCAGGGTCCTCCACCTTGTCGTGGTTCTCCTGCTTGCTGTAGATCGCTGACAACAGGCGATAGCACTCAAGGCATCCAGTCTCCTCTGACACGATGTGGTTGGTCATCTTCTCGGCTTCCTTGGTCTGACCCATCATGGCCAACACCTGAGCCTGCAAAACCACACTGGCCTTGGTTTGGAAGACACTTAGCTATCACCTTATCAAATAAAGCGTCCTGGAAAAGAGGCACTTAGGAAACACCCCAGACAACACCGCTCAGCATCTATCTGTGACTCATAGAGAGAGATAAACAGCCACAGCATGTGGCTGCGGTTTCTGTCGTTTCTTTATCTAGGTGTGTGCATGCATTTCTGTATGAATAGCAGGGATGTTAAAGATATCCAATGAAATGACTTGTGCCTTTAAAAAAATTGACTAAGTATTGACTATGTCAGAAGATAAATGAATCCCTGTGTTTGTAACAAGATAAATTTGATGTACTGCAAATCTAAGGAAAAGGAAAAGTATTGATCCAAAACTGAAGTAAAAATATTGTTGTTATTAATTTTCCTGAATTTGAAATCTATATTGTGGCTGGTTATGTTAGAGAACATCCTTATTCTAAAGAACTATGTATGTTGAAGTATTTAGAAATAAAAGGAATGAGACCTATAATTCTCACAGGGCTCAGGAAGAAATAACATTTATTAATAATATGTATATACACCACTGTGTATATGCACACACACGCCTCATATGCATACATATCTCCACACACACATTCACACGAGAGGGTGCTAAATGGATATATCAAATGCTGAAAACTGATCAACCTGCGTGAAAGAGTATATGGGAGCTATTTAATATTCTTTCAAATATTTGTAAGTTTGAAATTGTCCCAAGACAAAATCCTACAAGTATTTTTCGTGTCCATGTCTTGTATAAATGGCTTTAACATTGGTCACATGAATATTCATAAGATGCACATATTAGAGCATTTCCAGTTCCAGTTCTGAGGCCTGCTGACCATAGCTCCTTCAGCTGCCTGCTCTGCACACGTTTCCAGCTTCACTCTCTTTGGTCTGTCTACTCACCAGGGCCAGGCGGAGTTCCTTGTGAGAAGGCTGAAGTGCCGCAGCTTCCCGATAAATCTGCAAAGCCTCTTCGTAGCGGCCAGTGTTGTAATACAGTGCTCCCAAAGGTGATAGTATCTCAGCATTGCGTGCCACCTTTAGGGCGCTGAATTTTAAGAAAGGTGAATTAACACTTTTCTTCTAATAGGTACATTTCTGAAGGTCAAAACTTAGATTTAGGGATGACTGTTTAGGTTTCAGACTTTGCTCCAATATGGCCTCTGTTTTTTTACATCAAAAAGAATGTTTAGCCCTGGCTGGTGTGGCTCAGTGGGTTGAGTGCCACCTTGTGAACCAAAGGGTTGCAGGTTCAATTCCCAGCCTAGGGTACAAGCCTGGGTTGTGGGCCAGGTCCTCAGTAGGGGGTGTACACAAGGCAACCACACATGGATGTTTCTCTCCCTCTCTTTCTCCCCGCCCCCTGTCTCCCCTCTAAAAATAAATAATCTTAAAAAAAGAATATTAAAAAAAAAAGATCACAGTGCCTTACTCTGACTCTTAAGAGTATCTCTAATGACCTACGAGTATGGAAACTGAGCCCCAATGATCTTTTCCATTCATGGTGATTGACCCATTTTGTTGCATGCACAGTAGGTCATTTATACCCACTTTTGAAACTGCTGTTTATGCTTTGGATTGCTATCCATAGCTTCAGCAAACAGTGGGAATTAAATTCCAATCTTGGTTTAGCACCGTGTTTTAACCAGCAGGCCAGAAAGCCATTATCTGGGTACCATTAGCAGTGCTGTACTGCTCGCTTTGGCGATGAGAATCTGTATTGCCTGCACTGGCAAAACTCACTAGTATTCTGAGAGTATGTCTGTTCCAACTGAAAAGTTGATGACATAGTGAATAATGTCGTAATAACTTAGAACAGTGATAGATGCCTGATCAGCCTGATCGCGGTGATCCCATCGTAAGGTATATAAAGGCAGAGTCACTATGTCGCACACCTAGAACTAACACCGTATGTCAACTATACTTAAAAATAAGCTAAATTTTAAATGAAAATTGATGGGCAGTTGCAGAGGTCTTTGGGCAACTTACAAAGTGAAGGAAAGGACCTTTACCGTTTGTACCACTCTTCAGCCATGCTGTTGTCTCCCAGAGACCTGTAGAGTCTGCCCAGGTTCACCATGGCCACGTGGTGACTCGGGCTAAGTCTGATGGCCTGCTGGTAGTGGACCACTGCCTTCTCGGGAGAGCCTGTAACCAGAGGTACATTGATAAGAGCAGAATATGCCTTAATTATAAAATACATGAGCTCTTTAATTTTCTGATGTACATCATTCTTCTTACAGCCACACCATCAACTACTCAGTTTGTAAATTACCTTGCATTTTGGCTTCTTCTCCTTGCCACTGCTTAACTTTGAACCATTTCACTATTCTTTCCCATTTCCAAAGAAATTAATAACAAAGCAATAGGAATTAAAACCTATATCTTTTATTATATATAATTTTAGTTGAAGTTTATTTTGACCATTGTGTTAGCTAATATGATGTTATGAGATTATTAGTAGTTGTTATTTATAAAGATATGTTGCTACTCATTATACAAAAAAAATAGAAGTGGCTATTATACAAAGAAAACTGTCCTGAAGCAATTTTTAAGGGTCTGCCTCAATTATTATACCACAACATTGTAACTTGAGACACTACTTTAAATAAATTTTATTTAATCACATTTTAATTATATATTTTTATTTAAAAGGTATTTTTTAATAAAACTAATAATGCCACCTTGCATTTGTCCAATACATTGTATATTTTACAGCACTTTAAGTGATCTCAGATGGTCTTTGCAGGTGTTTTTGATACTAATTAGCTGCCTTTTGATACCACTTAGCTGCACTTGGGATTTAAGAGGTATTTTAGAATAAACAAAATCATTACTTACAGATACAGACATTAAAGTGCAAAGACATTAGGAGACTTGACAAAGATCCCAGGGCAAGTGAGGCTAAAGGTCAGAGCTAAAATCAAGTCTCTCGAGTCCATAAGGTTCTCCAAAGAAGCTTCCCAGTGAAATCATAACTGAGTGACTGGGCTGCAGAAAAGTTTGATGATTTAAATGGGATGGGATGTTTATTACCTGCACAGACATCTTCTCAAGGGCACCTTTTTTGAATGCAAGTTTAAGTAGGAGTTGGCACACTACTGGTAATGGGGAGAATTTCACCAGTATAAAAACACAAATGCAAGGGGAGCGGTGGGAAGACACGTAGTGTCATTAACTGGGGTTAAGGGATTGGGTGGCCTTTGTTGTTGTTGGAGTAGAAGGAAGAGGACTGGACCAGGCCAACAGGAGGTCTCTCCCCGTGCTTATACCTTTGTTACAGGGATTCGTTACTATTTTGCTAGTGAACCAGCAGGTGGCACTACAAAACAATTTTACATGCAAAAATAAAAGATTGTTATCACAATGTAAATTGTGATACTTCCAATATCTTCAAAAAAACAAATTAATTACAATGAAATTTTACTGGAGGGCAGATACTGTAATAGTCAATGAGAACAAAGTGGTGCTTGCACTAAATTCAAATGCCTTTTCATTCTTTGTAAGTGCTCACAGCATACCAACAGTCATGGGGCACAAGTCATAAAGGAGGAGGGCAAAGAGGGAAAGATTGGGACAGCGGTAATAGAAAAACAATAATAACAATAAAAAGAAAACAGAATCCATAAAGTTTTTCATCAAATAAAATGGAGTAAGAGTATTGTATAAAACACTGTCACACACAAGTACTCTATCAATTACAATAATACAGTTCCTCAGATGTATATCACATAAGGAACAATAAAAACAATTCTGGAGGGTTTTTTTTATTAGTTACAGAACAGTATTTACCATCTGTCTGCACCTGCATTCAGAGCAGGTTGTGCATCACAGTAGAGGAACATTTCATTATCATCGATTTATAAACGTGTATGAATGATACTCAAATGATACTCTTTAAATCATCAAGGCTACTTCCTGTCACTTGGGCAGTTTTCCCTAGAGATACGATTATAAGAACTGGGCCGATTTTACGGAACTGAGCCTGAAGATTAGAGAAATGACAGCCCCATGGCACCCGGCGACTGTCGACAGTGTGAGTGCCTTGCCAGGCCCAGCGAACTTTCCTTCGGAGGCATTATTTGGGTGGTGGTCGTTCTGCTCCAGAGGATCACCTCACCTCAGCAGAACGGGTTCTCTCAGACTTCACTTACCAGTGTCGACTAAGAAAACCCCATAGTTGTTGTGTAAGTCCGAGCTCTCCGGACAGTTCTTTATCCCAGCCTGGTATGTTTCCTCGGCTTCCTTAAATCTCTCCTTTAAAACAGAATCAAGAAAAATAAATCAGAGAGTTCAGAGAATTAGCAATAAACTGAATCGTAGATGTGAGAAAAGCGGACAACGACCCATTGAGCCTGCGCGCTGCGGTCGGCACCGAGATCAAACGCTAGGTACTCTGTCTGAGGGAAGCCAACGCTAGCTGCACACGTACCTACAATTCATATCTGTGCTTAGTTCCTTTAGGGCAGACAGCTGGTGTTTACTAAGAAGTAGTATCTGGAAGGATTTGCTTTATAGTTGGAAATAGTCTCAAAGTGGTTATTTAAATGGGATGCCTCCGCCCAGTAGCTCTCCGGATGAAAATGGGTGATTCATCAATACAGGAATTCTTCTTCCTGGTGGCGATCGGACTGGGAGGCAGAGAGGCCCAGGTATCTGTCTCACAGCTGTGTTTGCATAGCTACCACTCTTTCACCTACACTGCAGAGTTTATTTGGGGAAGTTTTGGGGGGAGGGAGAGGAGAGGCTGCTACAGATTATGGGAGGCTTTGTCAAATCCTTTAATTTTTTTAAAGATTTTATTTATTTATTTTTAGAGAGAGGGGAAGGGAGGGAGAAAGAGAGAAAAAGCGTGTAGTTGTCCCTCACTTGCCCCCAAGTGGGGATCTGGCCTACAACCCAGGCATGTATCCTGACTAGGAATTGAACCAGCGACCCTTTGGTTTGCAACTGGAGCTCAGTCCATTGAGCCACACTAGCCAGGGAGAATTGTTTCTTTATTGAAATGTTTCTATAGCCCACCAAACAATTCGCCACTTCCTTTGTCCAACTTGTGCTTTCCACCTCTGAGTTGTTCCACCAATAGGAATCTATGTCCCCTCAAAACACACCTCCAACTCCTACCTTTGTGGCAAGGTCCAAATCAGTCTCCACATCTCCAATGGATTGTTTTCTAATTGCCCTGGTCTGCTCTCTAGAGATTCATTTTAACATACTTTCATTACTTACATGTACATTTTTTACAGCCATCTTAGATTGTCATGTCACATACTTTATGATACAGAAGTTAACAGCTAATTAATGAATTTAAGTTACCCAGGCTCTAACAATTACTTGCGAGTGAACAATTTCATACTTTCCTAGCACCGCTGTGAAGGTCAAGTGATAAGGAATGATTCGGCATCAAGCACATCCCAACTTTTCCTTTAATATGCTCAGAGCATGAACATTTTCCATCATTTTATCACAAGTTACTAGTACTAAGCATTCAATCAGATAAGTAACAAGGGAAGGTACACCATCAATTTCCTCAGACATGACACCTTAAGCTAGTGACTAAAGAGGTACTGGGTGTGCTCAACAATAGCCGAGAAGCCTAGCACTGATTGGAGCCAAAAAGGCAAAGACACTACCCTCTGCAGAATGACCAAGGTCATCTCTTTGAATCCACATATTTAAGTACCATTTGGGGAAGTGTGGTTTGATTCTGGAAAATGTCACTTATTTCAATTATAGATCCATAATCCAGCAAAAATGAAGATCTATGTTTCTAAAAATATGTCTTTTTCCTATTTGCCAAACTCCATAAATTGTCAAACTCAAAAACTTAAAGATGAATGAAAAGCTCTAAATCTCTCCTTTCAATCTACTGAAGAAAAGCTTTATAAAGATATCATCTACCAAAGGACTAGGCCATCTGTGAGTAGGCCCAGTGTGTGTGTTAAATGCAGAGGCAGGACACAAATTATGTCAGGCTCCAATCAGATGAAGAGTTAGAGAGTAGCATTTGATATTTCCTGACTCATCCACTCATTCAGCACGCGTTTACGGCAACGGCTACAGACAGGATGACAGGGCGATTCAGCACTGGGCTGCCGGTGTTCGGCAGACGGAGTGGACTCCCAGCCGCCCCATTTCCTGTCTGCATGACCTCACTTCCCCTCCCTGTGCCCCACTGCAAACCAGTGATAACAAGGACCTCTCATAGGGTTGTCGCCAGGATTAAGTG
Source organism: Trachops cirrhosus (assembly GCA_028533065.1). Classification (NCBI taxonomy): domain Eukaryota; kingdom Metazoa; phylum Chordata; class Mammalia; order Chiroptera; family Phyllostomidae; genus Trachops; species Trachops cirrhosus. Next base: position 5,054 of record JAPYXV010001441.1, on the reverse strand, counting down.
AATTAAAACATGTGAAGCACTTAGAAGAATGCTTAGCGTACAGTCAGCACTTTCATCACGTTAACCATCTTCCTTACTATTACTATACCAGGACTGGGACCAGTGTGAGTGTTACTACTTGAAACACCGAGAGACAGACGCCAATGACAATGAGATGAATGAAACAAAATACGTCCACGTAAACTCAAAGATGAATGAACTCACAAACAGAACCCAGCGCGAGCAGAGTGTTCAAGAGGTAAGTACAGATCTGTTCCTGCGGCCACGAAACCATGACCCTGCCCAAGTGTGTTTCAGCCAATAGTTTTGACTTCCTCTCCCATCAAAACTCTTTAAGTAACTCTATATGAGAAATAATCAATTAACTTGAATATTTTTTCTGTTAATTTTTCTTAATTACTTTCTGGTGCAGAGACGAATAAACAATATCTTAGAGGCAACCAGAGAAAGATCACCCTGGCTAATCCCAGCCTGGAGAGTCGGTTCCTGAAAGTCCCGAGTTTCCAGTTTCCACCTGAACATCGTTAGGGTTTGACACAGATGCCAAGTCTTTCTTTTCATAAGACCAAATTCTCCATTTTACAAGGCACCTTTAAATGCACTAACATAGCCACAGATTATTTAAATTAATAAGAAGTTATTAAAAATACAATAGATGAGATTTTTAGCACAGGAAATAAAAGAATATTAGAGCTGGAGAGAACATTAATGGATACTAATTAACTACCATTTTTAACTGCTAGAGAAACTTGGCTACAAAGTGCTTAACAGATTTGCCCAAGATCTCAGAGCTACAAGGGGACGGAGAAGAATGTAGGTTTTCAGTGGACATTCAGGGAATTGGTAACCCCGGAATAAAAGCAGTTTCTGGAAACAAATAAGGGTGTGTCTGGCACCAAAAGAAACAATTACACCTCTGGCTCTCCATCCATCCATCCCCTCGACAAGTATTTCCCGAGCACCATTTGTGTGTCAGGTATGGAGGTGAGACCTAAGAGTAAACGAGACAGACACCATCCTGAGACGGGCACTTCAGTGGCATTCAGACAAGAGGGCATTGCCAGTGTATGGTGACAGTGTTGTGGAGGAGAAGCACAAGGTACCTGGGAGGCAACAAGAAGTGACACCCAGACTTGGGGTGAGATGGGCACTGCAGACCTGTCATGATCCACATGGCCAGGGACGCTGGCCACCATCAGCTCCAGTACCAGCGTCACATGAAGACATGCTCAGAACAGAAGAATCTGTAGCTACTTGAGATCTTGAAAACAGCCTTCCAACTAAACTGTGGGAGCGTGGAAAGATGGTTGGCCTGAGAGAGATAAAATGTATGTCTTCAAATTCTAACTTGCTGAAGTCAAATACAACAGCTAACAACAGTTTTCAAGCGCAACTCCTGTTTCACCTGATGTGAATTTACTTTTCCTCCCCTATTTTCTTGCTTCTCCAAAAGAGGCAAGGAGATCACCTTTTTCATGTAAAACTTCTTATGTTTGGCTTTATGTGCTGGATTTCCCTTAGAAATTCAATTTTCAAAGTCCAAAGAAGTAAAGGGATTTAAAAGACCGCATGTGTCAGAGGCGAACAATCACCTCTCTGTGCCCTGGTAAACCCCAAGGGTGGGCTCAAGACTCTGGCTCAATGAAAAATGCCTTCAATATCGGTCTTTCTTTTCCTTTCACGTGACTATACATTTTCAAGGGATGATTAACTCCTTTTATTAAAAAATGAAAGAAGAAAAATACTGCAGAGGAAAAATACCTCCTAGCTGTTTATTTAAAATAAATTCTACCTCCTCTAGAAGGACAATGCATTTATCTTAAAAAGTAGTCCTAGTAAATCCCTGAAGCTCAATTTCAGGCCCTCTCTTTCATTTACCTCTTCTGGTTAGTTATCCTGACCTAAGCCCAACAACCCCTGGTCTCTACTGATTTGTAAGATCCAGGGGAAATGAACACAAACCATTTGTACAACAACTTTAATTAAAAATGTTGGGGACCTCACAAAACATACTGCCTGCTGTACATCAGAATCCCCAACCAACCAGCCTGGGACCGGCCCGCAAGGGCAGCGGCTCCAAACGGGCAGCAGGCAGCTGCGGCCTCCCCTGCAATGTGCACAGGCATTTCCAGCGGGGCGGGAATAAAACGGGCCTTTGGGGAGAGAGGAAACGTACTGGGCATCTCCACTTTTCACCTGATGTAATTCCCCAGCGTGGTACGCTTTCTACCTGAAGGGAGGGCAAGGGAAAAGTAGAGCTTCTGAAAAAGGAACCCTGACTGGGATTATTCTCTTGGACCCACTGATATGTTTAGAAAACATTTTTAATAGTTCAAGTTGCAGCAACCAGGAGGTCACACAGACATGGGCTTAATGTGGCAATCCTAGAACTTCTTGGTTTTGGGATCCTTTTGCACTCTAAAAATTGCTGAGGACCTCAAAAGAGCTTTGCTTATCTGAGCATAAGTATTTACCACAATAGAAATGAAGCTGAGAAATTTAAAAAATATTTGTTAGTTTATTTAAATTTATTATAAACTCAAATGTAACATATTCATGTGAAAAAGTTATATTCTCCAAAGCAAAGAAAAATGAGTCAGAATAGTGATGTCACTTTATATTTTTTGCAAATCTTTTTAGTGCTTAGCTTAATAGAAGACAGTTGGATTCTCATATCTACTTTTATGCTCAATCTGTTTTTTTTAGTTGAAAACATGAGGAAAACCTGGCCTCACACAGACATTTACTTGGAAACTGGGAGAATATTTTAATAGCCTATTCATAATTGTGGATACATCATGTATCCTCTAAAAAGCTACTGTATCCTCATGAGAGAATGAGAATGAAAAAGGCAAATTACTTGTTAGTACTATTTCAAAATCTTCATAGACCTTCTTGGACCCCAGGGGTCCCCTGTAAACCCTTTGTGGACAGCTGGCTTAGTGAGTGGCCTGTAACTGTGTGCATTTACTGTGCAGAAGTTACAGGGTGTGGCATTCCGAAGTGGTGAAGGACCTACTTCAGATGGGGATGGGGACAGAGAGTTGTCCTCATGCCCTGACATGGCCATGCATCTGAACAACTTTCGAGAGGTACCGTCATTCTGTCAATGATGTGAGCACATGGAGTCATAAGGTATCTCCCCATCCACCGAATGGCTTTATTTTGTTCACTCAAAGGTGCCTAAAATCCAGATCTCCTGATAGCAAGTCCCAGTGTATTTACTAGCAAACCACATGGCATTGCTTACTCAATGATACGTGGAGGAGAAGCAATGGGAAGTACTTGCTGCAGTTTTGCTATACCCTTATCAGACATTGCTGAAATCTTGGACAGAGGTCTGAATTCTTCAAAAGAGGATTGAAATACACCTATAAAATTGAACATGGAAAAGATTATGTGAAAGATCCTCCCTCTTTCAGAAAATTCATGACTTTATTATGACTAATGCATGACTTTATTTACTGTTACAAACCTGGGAAGTTTAGGACCAGTGGAGGTGTTTAAACTCATGTCAATGACTTCTCTGAGAAACTCAAGACACAGCAGTTCAAAACCGAAAGCAGAGATGTTCTGCTTTGGCACCTTTTCCTTTGCTTTTTTGTTTTTTACAAAACATTTTTTCCACTCTTCAGTCATCAACATGGACATTTATGAGAAACATGCTGTCAATATTTGATGTCTGATTCTCTTTCTCATTAAACTGAAATGGATGAACTACCTTGGCAATTCTCCACATCACGGAAATGTTAGGTATTTCCAAATCTGAATTTTCTCATCGTCTAGCTGACTATGATCAACACCACCCATGATAATTCCAGTGAGAGAAACAGTTTAAAGAAGAAATGCCAAGGATCATTTAAAAAAAAAAGCTAAAAAGAAAGTGTGACAAGCGTAAGCAACCACAGGGTATAACACTGTCGGGAGAGTGGAGAAAGAGAGAATACTCGCATTTCATGAGCAGCTTTCTTCTCATGCCATTTGATCTTCATTCTCTGCATTTCTAGGCACGTGACTCTTTCTATTAGAGGAAGGCACTTCGACTGTTCTCCGCCTCAGAGCCTTCACATGGTCTATTCCCTATGGCCAGAAAGCTTGTCCTGTTCATTTCCACCTAGTGATAATCTATAAGTTCTCCAGGTATCCGATTAAATATCACTATTCGGTCACTCTCCCCACTCCCCATGTACCCCTTCCCACATTAGGTTAGGTCCCCTTAACATTTTCCCTGGGACTTTCCCTTTGCCCGTTTGTCACAACTGTGTTAGATATTTGGGTGGAGGCCAATAATGTAATTCTTTGTTAGGGGGTAGGCTTACTGTCCACACTCTGAGTTCCTTGAGGATAAGGGCCACTCCTTGAAACTTCAACAGTCTCCAATGCTTGGTGGTAGCTAGAGGCTCAATAAATGTGTGCTGAATAATTAAATCAATGAATCCTTAAAGTAGGGTTCAGTTCAAGTTCACTTGGCCACACATGCAATGCTATATACATGGCTGAATCTACCCAAGAGGGGGCATTTTAGAAGCCAGAAATTGACTCTGAACCTCTTAGTCTTAATCTATACTTCTAATTTATATTTTATTGTTCCAATTTTCATTCCTGTATCAGGTGAAGTCATATCCCAAAATACATAAAAGGAAAATATTTTAAGTATTATCAAATTAATTAAATGAGTTTTTCAACAGGCTATAAAGCTGGGGCTTGCCATAATTTGCAGTGGTTCAGAGTCATAAACAATGTTAATTTTATTTCCTTTACTGCTAGTGTATTGTAAGCTATATAATCTGTGGCAAGCATAAGCTGGTTAAAAATGATGGCGGGTCTGTAAATGTTTATAATCCTATCTGCGAAGCTGGAGGACAGCCAGTTCTGAATGCTAATGGAGAACCAGGAGAGAGCAGCAAGCCAGAGACCACCCCGACTTTAAATCTGAGAGTTTATTTGTTGTCCTTTGTTTTCTTCTGTGCTGTAGCAGACACATCGGAGCAGGGCTTTCTTCTACATCCTTTTGTGTATCTAATTTCTATGACAACTCACCCACCTGGGCTTCC
>JAPYXV010001440.1:0-14110 GCA_028533065.1 Trachops cirrhosus | reverse complement strand
ACAGTAAAATGACAGCAAACTCACAGTTATTAACAACCACACCTAAAACAAAAACAAAAACAAATGAAGCAAACAACTAGAACAGGAACAGAACCACAGAAATGGAGATTACATGGAGGTTTAGCAACAGGGGAGTGGGAGGAGGAGAGAGGGGAAAAACATAGCAAATAAGTAGCATAGATGTCGTTAGAAAATAGACAGGGGGAGGGTAAGAATAGTATGGGAAATGTAGAAGTTAAAGAACTTATAAGTATGACACATGGACATGAACTAAAGGGGGGGAATGTGGGTGGGAGAGGGTGTTCAGGGTGGAGGGGAGTGAAGGGGGAAAATTGGACAATTGTAATAGCATAATCAATAAACTATATTAAAAATCCTTTTTTCCTCTGTAATAAAATAAATAAAAACCATAATGATATAATTTGTTTACCAAATTAAAGAGAAGATGATGCACAAAAATTCTTATCAATAATAATATATTTGGATATATTAAAATCTGATATATAATAAAATTTGATACTGATGTTTGTATAGTCATGTATTATATTTCTTAGATTTATATTGCTTATTCTTTAATTATTTAACCTTCTTGGATTCACAACATTCTTTGAAGATAAGGTGTGAAAAAATAACCAAGACTTGCTTTAAAAATTACACTTACTAAAAATTTGATTGAACACATGCATTTACTTTTTCTTACAAAATGACAGTGTTTTGATGTTTTTAAATGGTCAGTGTTACCACAAGCCAGTATAATATTTTTATGAACAACCAGTAAAAGTAATCTGTGGTGCCATTTGCTTAAGGATTCTATAGCTATTTCCCCTTCTGTTGGTGGGGTGATTTCTGTTGAAATGGGAGTTTGCTCATCACAGACAGAGGTGCCATACACTGCATGTGTTAGAGTAGAATAGGTCATTGGGTAGACTTCAGGGTGTTAGTTGGAGGCTACTTGTGCATGACCCAATATAGTCTTTTCATGGGTCTGTTCAAGGAAGAACTCACTTGTATAAAGAATGAAGTCCATGAAAAGAAGCTGGGAGTAGTGATAGTACCCCAGTGTGAAAACCTGCCTGTACACCTAGTAAAATTTGGAAATTGAATTCACTCTGCTTCAAATTTCACTTTCCCCCCTATTAAATCAGAGTACGACACAGGCATCACAAAATCTGACATAAATAATTCTTCAAAACCATCTGCTTCACTTTGAGTGCCCTGGACTCTGTCCAGACATAAAACCTGGATCTACTTTTACTGCTAAAGAGGATAGTCCCCCCATGGTTAGGGCTGAAGAAGCTGAAATTGAAAAGGAGCCTGCTGTTCAAGCAGTTGCTCTGCATGTGGCATCTTACACAGCAAACAAACAAGGGGTTCAGAGCTAGGCAAGTCATTAAAAATCTTGACAAGATTTATAAAAAAGATATGGTATTTATTTATTATTTTAAAAACTTTCCATTGTTCTTTCCTTGGTAATGTAATATGATATACACTTTTGCCAAGAATAGGGTGTGGCTGCTTCACAGTTTAGCCCCTCATGAAATGTCATACTTCAAACTTGAGTCAGAACATCAAAACAATGCAATTCTGGAAGGAGAGTGCCAACAGTTTTTCCACTTCTGCTAGATTCAACTCCACTCAATATGGGAATATTAGTAGGTTTTGTCATTTCTATGTCTAGCCATGACACTGAAAATATTATCAGTAAATCCTGAATTTTAAACTTGCTTGCTCCCTCATTCTGAGTATATCTTCCTTCCCTGAAGCCTGCCTTCCTCCCATGTTCCTTCTGTCCTTCTTTTCCCTCCTTATATCTAGAAAACTCCAGTATCTAGAATAATGTCTGTTAGGTATTCAAGAACTATTTATTGAATGAATGAATAAAATAGCTAGTGAGATAGGGTGCTGAGTGCATCAGAGGACCTCAAATCAAAAGGTCTAGATCCCTGCCAAGAATCTAGGATCCAGAGTGGTAGATCAAATATGCCTAATAAAACACCAGTAAAGTCTAACCATGAAATATACATTGTTTATGATATATATCTTCTGCATAACATAATTTGTAATATAAAAAACAAGTATTTTGTATTTTACTATAATGTAAGCTGCTTGAGAGCAGATACTAGGTTCTCAAATTATATTTGTTGACTGTCTAAATAATGGAAAACCCACGCCTACAGAAGTATTTTCTCAAGCAGATGTGTGGGTCATAAGTATAAAGCTTCCAAACTCAGTTATTATGGCAACTTCTAAAAAATAGCTAAGATACCACATTCTCCCCTTTTAAATACTTGAAATAATGTTTCCAGTACTTTCTACACTACTAAAAAATGTTTATTCCTGTGTTATTTCTTAAAACATAAAATTATGTTTGTTTAAAGTGTATCTGCTCATGGCAGCAAATACTGTTTTTTAAAATATTGCTGATAAGGGAACAAACACACACTCTGAACTCCTCCCAATGTACGTGGGAATATTTTTGTCATCAAATCAAAAGGCTGAGCTAGATTGCTAAAGTTTCTTCTGGCTCTAAAATTTTATGACACTGGCTTAAAAAAAATTATCCATGGGGAAGCAGTGTCTTTGTAACTCAGAATTTTCATTGTCATTCGATAGAGACTTCTCCCTGAGTCAGCATATTCTGGCTTGAATGTTGTTCACAGTATATTAAGACTGGATAAAGTCTTTTTCTTTTGACGATGTTATGGAAATCTTGCCTGATAAGCCATGAAAAGCCTATCATGAAGCATAGCTCAGTTTGGGGATTGGTGCCCCAATGAGGGTGGATACCAAATGTCATGGAAGGTCAGGGAAAACTAGATAAAGTGCTCAGATCAAGCATCCACTGTTTTGTGAAATGGTCATAGCTTTATTTTCAACTGTGGGTAGTCATCCGCTAACAGCTCATGAGCTCAATTTAGTGTGTAACAACCAACACTAAAAACAAAAGGAAAAAAGGAATCATTCACAGAAGAGAAAATGTTGAGTGTATCCCATATAGTAAGGGCAAATATTGTTTGACAAAAGTTTTATTTCAAGAGTGCGTGAGTGCGTGCGTTTCAGTGTAGGTATATGCATACTTGTTCACCATGAGCAATGTATTTATTCCTGTGGGACACATTCAAAAAAGTTTGAAAACTATTGATTTAAATAAAAACAGCCCTTCAAAATCCCTTTAAATCCATAATTATTTCTATGAAATCCTGAAGCTCTCATGGGCATCCTATACAATTGAAGAAAATAGATAGGGTGTGAATGGGAAGCTTTCTTTCTTTAAAGGAAAGCAGCACCCAGTGATTTTGATAATCAGAAGCCAAGGTCATGAGTCCAACATCTTCCATCTAATGGATCTGATTGGAGACACAGACACATCTCTCATTCTGTCCCTGATAGGGAGTAGATGTCAGCTACACCGAAGTACGATTGTGCCTGAGCTAAGACAGAATAAGAGCCTGCCAAGGGATTTACCAAAAAAAATACTGAAGCATAATATGTACACAGAAAAGTGCAACTAGGAATTTTTTTCCTGCTCTAAGAGGACCATAGCTTTCTCTAACTCCACTTTCTCCTTCGGCATCCTGTCTAAAGGATTTCTGTCTTTGTCCTGTGTTAATTTTTGTCTAAGGGGTTTCTCAGAACCCACAGTGGCTTCTGGGGGACAGAGAGTGATATTCTAGAAGTGGAAACACCTTGTATAAAAGTTCCTCTTTTCTTCTTGGATTCTGTCTACAAAACTTTTTTCCCCCTGTAATTTTATTTTACTTTAACTGATGAGTCAGTATTTCCATCTCCTTTTATTTATCAAAACATTTTTTTGGTGTTTTTAAAAGTAAAACCTCAAAGTTAGTTCAATAACTGGACAATTCACAGCACTTTAACATAAGTAATTATGTGCATAAAATGCACAGAAAAAATAAAGTTTTTCATAAGGACATGGGGTTTAAAGATTTTGAAGTCTGATAAATGAGAGATGAGACAGTTTCTTTTAAAACACACACAAATATATTATGTGTGCTGAGGGCTGGCATATGTTAGGAACTGTCCTAAATGCTATAGGAAAGAAGAACAGGCAGATAAGATCTCTGATTTTGTGCTGCTTTCTCTAGTCAGGGAGGAAGGCATGAAGAAAAATCAAACGGATAAATAAACAGGGTAATTTAAGATAGTAGTAAGTGTTCTGACAAAAACAGGAGTGACCTCATGGTGTAGTTGGGGTACAAACTGCGATTGGGGTAGTAACTGAAGGGTGACATTTGAACCAGTATCTCAAAAAACAAAAAGAAAAGAGCCAGAGTTTCCAGGGAGATTAAAGCAAGTAGGTGTTGTCTGTGTCAAAGAGTTTTGCTCCTTTGCTTAATCCCTTCACCTATTTCACCCAACTCCACCCCGCCCCTGAACTTCCACCCCACAGCTGTCAGTCTGTTCTCTGATCTATGAGTCTGTTTCTGTTTCATTTGTTTATTTTGTTCATTAGATTCCACGTATAAGTAAAATCATACAGTATTTGTCTTTCTCTGACTGGCTTATTTCACTTAGCATAATGCTCTCCAGGTCCATCCATGCTGCCACCAAAAATAAGATTACTAGAGGGAAAGGAGGGTACAGGCAGTTTGAAGAGAGTAAAGAGAGGGTAAGTGGTGATGGAAAGAAATTGGGGGTGGTGAACACACAATACGACATACAGATGATGTATTATAGAACTCCACATGTGAAACCTACATGATTTTATAACCAATGTAACCCCAGTAAATTCAATTAAAATATTAAGACATTTAAAAAGTAAGTAGGTGTAAGCACTGGTATTTACTTAGCTGTTATTTAAAAATCTCCTGACTTGAAAAGAAAATGAAATAGAGATCTGTTAACAGAAGAAAAAGAAATCCAGGTAAGTCAAAATTTGTTTTCAGTGGATCCATTAAGTACTAAGGGAAGGGCCTTCACTTACTGTGGTATGGGTTGTAAATAATGACCCACGAGTTCTGAAAATGGCATGTGTAATGGTGCAGCTTGCAACCTTGAGATACCATGTATCCCAAAATAATAATTTGGTAGACCAAGCATTCAAGAACACCAGTGATGAAATCTGGTGGGCTAAGCAATCAAGAGTATCTGTGATAAAATTTGATAGACCAAGCATTTAACAGCACCAGTGATACCATTTGCAGCATCTTGTTAACTCAGGATTTCCAATATGGCAGAAAAAGGGTTGAATAGTGGGTTACAAAGTCTTGTTAAACACTAAGGCCGATTTGGTGAACCTTTGTTATAGTCTAAGGAATAATTATAGGCTCAATAATCTCAGAGGACTATGAAAAATTTGAAGACTATTCAGAGAAAGTCAACAAAGATGATTAAGAATTGAATAATGGGGCCTCTGAGAAAAGGTATAGCCAAACTAGAATTACTTAGCTAAAATTATTTATCTTGGTGAGGACACATCCAAGGTATGGCTTAATATAGCCTTCAAGAATATGAAAGCTAATGGTGACTAAGTGTTCTTTATGACCTCCATGAAGAGAATAAGTTGAAATGGGAGGGCTTTTAGTTAGAGATAAGAATTTTTGGTTTACAAAATATCCAAAACAATGTAAGTTACCTAGTAAGCATTTTGTGTCTCCTTCTTTAAACTTTACAATAGGGGCTACTAACTTAAGGTCTTCGAACCCCTTCCATATGGATGAATTTGGTAATCCTTGCCAAGTTCAATGTAAAATTTTGTAGGTATATGTATACACATGTAATTTTTTTTCTGGGAAGAAGACTGACAGCTTTTATTAGATTGGGTCCATGCCTAAAAATGTATTAAAATCACTGCTTTTAAGAAACCAATTGTATTCTCATCTGTTTGGATCAGTTGAAGAACACTTTGGTTTGAAGAAGAAGAATGAACTAGAAGCCCTTGTTAGTTTGCCCAGCATCTTATACATTACTTAGGAGACTTTGAGACCTGCATACATGGCTGCTGTAAAGATTACAAATATATATATATATATATATATATGAAGTTTAATGTTTAGTTATTTAAAAAATTACCTCTAAGTGAAGAATGTATTTATGAACACATACACACACATACACTCTTGTCATAAAACCAGAGGGTAAGTGGTACTCCTTGGGAATAGTACCAGTTGAAAAAAATGTTTGCAGCATATGAGCACATAGGAGAAAGGTATTCTGTGGAATATTTAAAACATATGGTTTTTGTTTGTATTTCTTCCAAATATTTGAGAAAAGTGAACAACTTGTACCTGTATACAATCGTGACTATGAATGCACTATTCTTTTTTAACAAAAAATGTATTTATAAGCAAGCAGTAAAACACTGAAAGAAATCATAATGTTAATAAGTAAAGGGCTATCAGGTTCCATATTAAATTTCCCTTACCCAAAGCTTACTTTGCAAAGAACAGTAATTTTAACTTGATGGATTAAACAGTTTTCAATATAGTATAGATTTCAGAGATCCACAGGAAGTGATGTAATAAAAATCCTAATCAATCGGCATATAGGTAATATCCACATATATCCACCCCCTATGAATTGTGCAAACAGAAAAAACTGTAGCATTAGTGAAACAGGTGAAACCCAAAATTCTACTTTGTTCTTACCTCCATGGTTGAGTCAGTAATAAAAGGTAAAAAGTTTATGAAGTCTAAAAACTCATATGTATTTTTTTTAGTAAATGTGGCTGATTTTGCATAAATTTGCAAACATTTTTCTTATTTGCTCATCAGTAATCACTTTATTTTTGTATATAATAATTCTTTTATAAAACACAATAGAATCTTAAATTCTCATTAGTTCTGGTTCCATTATAATGAAGGAAGGGGAATAGACAAACTAGTAGTAAAACAGAACCAGAAATAATGAGAAGTAAAATGAAATTACAGCTCTGTTCTCTGGTTTCTTGGTCTGTGGCACAAAATGCCAGCCTCAGCTGACAGACTAATAACTGAGGGTTAGGTGCATGTTCTTGCAGCATATCTGAGACATTAGCATGAAATCTTTGGTCTCTATTCTTTTCAGATTTGAAGAATTGCATGCAATGAAAGAATGATTTCAGATACAGTAAATTAATAACACATGGAGCTGAAAATTTTAAGGTTTCATTTCTGGGGTGGCTAGATAAACAAATTTATTTACACAAAAGCTGTTTCAGTCACACAAATTCTAAGCTAGTATGTACCTAAATGGCAAAAGCTTTTCTGAAAGTTGCTCAAATAATGCTTTTAGTAACATAATTCCTCTTTTTTACCCATTCACATCATCATCTCATAGGTACACAGCATTACTGAGGCTGGTAAAGCTGTACTTCATTTCACAGATATAAAATCAAGTGGAAATTACAGTCATAAAATCAACTCTGAACTGATGATGAACTGGGTTAAAAAATATATACAGAGTAAGGCAAAAGTAGGTTTACAGTTGTGAATACCCAAAACACAGAGTTTATTCTTGTATTACTATTTATTATTATATTATTTTCCATATGAATAACTATAAACCTACTTTTGCCCCACTCTGTGTGTGCATATGTGTATATATATATACACATATGTATGAAAACATAGACAATATATATACTTATATATATTTTTCTCTTCTCTTCACTCTCTCTCTTTACACACACACACACACACACACACACAACACAGCAGGTTATTATATGGGGTTCTTTAACCATAAAAATCAATGCACAGTGTGATCTTCATATTGAGATATGCAAATGCATGAGGGTATGCAAAGCCTTTCCAAGGAATATGCAAACATGATTGTTTTAAGGGGGAGAATATTCTCAACCATATTTACTTTTTTCTAAAACTGAACTGTGGAAAATGCCCATGCATTTCTGGTGTTTTGATGGTCTCTTATCCCAGTTCCCCTTTCTAAAGCACATTCGTTAACTTATCAAAAGCACTCAAAACTTTCATGGTGTGTAACCCTATGACATAAAACTAGGGGACCAAACAATAGAACGATTCAAAATAAGGGTTTCAGTGAAGCTTCCTTTGATTAAGCCACCGTAAAACCTTTACTAGTATTGTTACCTTTCCCTGTCTTATGATATTTTCTGTAAAGACAAAGGGTGCCTTTAGAAACAGATATTTTGGTCTATGTAAAGTTGTTCTGAATCTAGATATACTGAGAGTGGGCAATGGGAGTGATGATAATTTGCATTAAGGCATTATTGCCTCTTCCACTGTCCAGCTATTGTCAAAGACTGAGTTCAGTTCCTAGGGCATACTGCAGGAGCAACACAGAGTTCAGTAAGAAATACTAAAGGGCATCAACTTATTTTATCAGGTTCATAGACAGTTCTTTATGGTATGTATATGTACATGTATCTATGTATGTATGAATGTATAAATAAATGAATGAATATATGTATTAATAAGTTTTTTAGAATTAAAAAGTGATACAGTTTAGATGTTGTAGAGTATATCCCCGTTTCCATTAAAAAACAAAGTCAGGCCTTTTCTGACCTATTTTACTGACTAATTATATGGCAAATATTTTTCTGTTGATTGAGTTAACAATCTGCAGCTATAAAATATTCTGTTTTTGTGTTTTTTAAACTTCACATTTATTGAGGTTTAACTTACATACATTTTAGATATAAAATTCTAAGCATTTTGACAAATATATACAGTTGTGTTATCACCATAAAAACTGGATTTATAGAATTATTTTCATCATTCCATCAAGTTCCCTTGTTGTCCTTTCGTAGTTAATCCTCTTCCCACTTTTTGTCACTGAATATCCATTATATGAATGTACCATGGCTGATGGACATTTGGGTTGTTTCCAGTTTTTGATGATTATGAATAAAGCTGTTATAAACATTCCTGTATATAAAATTGCCTGAATATATATTTTCATTTCTCTTGTAAGTACCTAGCAATGGGATTGTTAGGTTTTATGGTAAATATATTATTGCTATAACATTAGCAACTGCCAAATTATTTTCCAAAGTGGCTGTCCCATTTTGCATTTTTACAACATAAAAGGGTTTGGTTCTTGTCGTCCATGTCAGCACTTGGTATTATCAGTTTTTAAAATGTTAGTCATTCTACTGGGTATAAAGTAATAAATCATTACAGTTTTCATATGCATTTTTCTAATGAGTAATCATGGTGAACATATTTTCATATGCCAATTTGCCACTTGTATCTATTCTCTTGTGAAGTGTCTGTTTAGATACTTTGTCCCATTTATAAGTCATTTATTTTCTTATTACTGAGTTGTGAGGGGTCCGTATATATTTTGGACACAGGACCTTTATCAGATATTTTGCAATTACAAGATTTTGACAAAAGTATACTTAAAACATGGGATCTTGATACCATTTTATCAAAATACATTGTATTGGCAAAGGTATATTAACTTAACTATATTAACTATATTCCAAGTTTCCTAAATTTTCCTGAATAAGTAAAATTTTCCTAAGTTAAATGAGGTACCACCAAGAGAAAGGGCAACAGGTATAACCAACAGACATTTGCTACATTTTGGTGAAGCAGAAACAGAGAAGATAAATGACTCCAGTGATTGTGTTACGAAGCATTTTACTGGCTAAGCCATTTATATTCTCTGTTTTTTAAAGATATATTTGAGTTGTTAGCTGATAAACTATTAAATATAATTTTTGATGGTTAATCACACAGTGATTTTTGGCATATAACTAAGAAGGAGTTCAAAGAATTGAGTTATACTACTTTAAAACTACTTACCTTAACCCACAAATTCATTTCTTTTATTTAATCACCATTTCTTAGCACTTACATGAGTCAATGTGAAATTAGAAATAGGATTTATGAGTAACCCTGTCACATTCTGGCAATAAATGGCATTATCCATGATAGATAGACTACTTGGGGTAAAAAAGCACCCTTATGTTTTATTTAGAGAAATATTTTCAGTAAAGTGTGTTATGTATTTGTGTTAATGTTAGTGTACTGGTAGCAACTGAATAATATCATCACACAGAAAAACTTCTTTTTCAAAACTTAGACATGTGAACGTAAAAAATTTAACAAAAATTAAATTTAATATTATAAACATACCTCTTTTTTGCAAAAGTAGGATTGTTGGTGATCATACGTTTGGTTCTTTTTTATTTTATAGAAAAGAATAAAATATATTAATACAATATATTATATTATCTTAATAATATAATATATTAAGATAATTATACTTATCTTAAATATAATACAACATAAATATATTAAAATAATACAAGTTGAAAGAAAAAAGAGAATGGAATAAATATCCAGTGTATGTTTGAGTGGATAATTATGAATATCTAATTGGTGTAGTATAAAGATTCCAGTAGAAACATCTAGAATTGTCATTATTTAGAATTCTCCAGATATTACATATTTTGCAACTATTTTAATTTATGATGACAAATTTTAAATATTAACTTAAAGTATGCCTATTATAGATAATTTTTCTAAATTCTTTTAAGGCATTTAAAAGAAAAAAATTTGAAAGACAGGTCATGACCTTTATAATTTCTTCCCCTTTCTTCCTGGCAGTTGTGACATATGGCCCTGGTCTTATTGTTCTAGTTTTGAAGCTTCTCAGTTTGCAATTACAAGAGCAATAATTTTCCCAGGACACTGAGTAGATGACTTGCTCATCCAGTGCCCTGTGTCCTTCCCACATTGGCCGGACCCAAGGCCTTAGCTGTCCATGCCAAACTTCTTTCTCCAGAGCTCAGTCTTGACATTCTTCCTGAGCAGCTCAACAAAAGCATTATAATGAACAAAGCACCCAGGGTGACTCTTAACTGTGCATTCAGAAATTTATGAAAAGGATTTATTATTAAGGCTTGGGGTTTTGTTTATTAATTGATTTTTATTCTCTTTTGTTTTTTGGTCAAATTCTGCATGCACGTGTGTGTGTGAGAGAGCGAGAGAAAGAGAGAGAGAGAGAGAGAGCAAGATTGTTTTGTTGGAGTCCTGAAAAGCTTTTTTTCCAAAGATTTCAAAGCTTTGTACTAAAACCTATAAATGAAACTGAATTGTTCACATCCCACAAAATGCACAACCATGTGTACTCCGCACCTGCATTTTTTTATACTTCAAAGTTTGGGCTCTTCTACATTGGAAGAGCTCCTGCCATCGGCCCCCTGCCCCTGGGGCATGCATGTAGAGAAAGGAAGCAAACTCCTTTGGAAGAGAGGTGTGTCAGACTCTTAGGATGAAGGTGCTCTATTTCAAGAAAGAATGAACAGAAAGACATTCAGAGAGGGTCTAGCAATGCACTTCATGAGGGCACAGCTACCCTGTGACTTATGAAGCACCCCCAAATACCCTTAATGTTGTATGACATTTTGTTTTCCATCAGGTAAAATAAACTCCTGAGGGAGGTGGGGAGGGATGGGTGGGGGGGCTGGAATGGGAATAAAAGATTGAAACTGTACTGAATAATCTAAAATAAAAAAATAAAATAAAATAAAATAAAATAAAATAAAATAAAATAAAATAAACTCCTGATTCCTCTATTGATCCTCAGGACAATGTCTTTGCTTTCTTTCCCTCCTTGATACTATTTCCTCCCTTTTTTAAATATTGAACTGAGGTCTGTATGGCGTCTCCATCCTCCCTTCCTTCCCACAGGTTTGGCACTCATTTTCCCCATTATTTCAATAAGTTATGACACCAATCCTACCAGGGCTTTACACTTTCCCCTTTTTACAAAATAAAGAAGAACCAACCCAAATATGCTGCAACAGTCAGCTTCAGGGATTGTGACTAATTTCTAAGCTCTCTCTGTGCTCTGTAGTAGAATTCTGGCTGTCATTAGACATTTGGCTTTTTTTCTCAGAGACCTTGAGCAAACTTTATTTACAGTGCACACTGACTTCTATTACTACATAATACAGAAAATATTTGCTTCATTATGAAGCCAACTGAATATTTATTTTGATTTTTGTTACTTGTGGTAAACAGAGTTCAAAACACTCTCTCCTACCATTGTTCCAAACTAGTCAAAAACTATGTAAATAATCAGTATAGTGATTGTGTGGCCCAGATCTTGTGATTGCCTCACCTCCTTTTCCAGCAAAAAGAAAATTTTTTCTTTTTTTTAAAAGTTCATGTCAATTTTAAAGCAACTTTCCCCCACTCAGGACTATCTTTAGTCCATTCTGGTGATTGCCTTTTATGGGAAGTCATTTCACAATGAAGTCTTTTCAAGGTACTTTTGGAACTAAACCTTTTCTTTGGATAAAGTCCAAAGTAGGTCTAACTCTGCTCTAAGGCAAGCAGTATTGCCCCAAACATCAAGAGTGCTCTTTTTTAGCTGACATGGGTAAGAACATGTGTTGTTAGAAATGTGTGTGCACCTAGATGCATTTTATCTATATTTAGATATATAAAACTGGCTTTGCTGATTACATTTAGTTCCAGAACCAACCTGCCTTGTATACTTAAATTTGCTCTAAAAAATTGTCTAGACTTAAAATGGGCCCACTTGGCCTCCCATATGGTGTAGCGTATGCAGGAGCATTTTACAAAACCATGTCAGTCCAGGCTGTCTGTGTCTATATCCTTCCTCTTCAACATTTTGTGATTAATACTTTTTGTAATTTGGTAAACTTTTGATTGATTTTAAATCTCATCCATAAACTCCATATCAGTTTGTTTTTTTTTTAAAAAGACAAATCAATCCTGAGTAGCAGAACATCTTTAAATGCTGAGAAAATCAAGTATGCCAGGACAAATCCAGATTAATATTTATGTCAACATCCCCACCCCTCACTCCATTCAACCTCTGGACATATCTTCCCACTGAGGATTTGGGAGTGAGATTTAGTTTCTGTCCTAGACTTAAGCCTGTATCCAGAGTCTGGAACTTCAATCCTAACAGATCACTTTGAGTTGCTTTTTTCTTTCTCTACTTTGAAGGACATTTATAACACATTGGCATTCCTGCTACAGGTGCTCATACAACTGAGCTAATTTGAGTGTTGTATAGTAGGAGAAAAAAATTAGGGGCTTTGAGATCACATCTGATATCAAAGTCCAGCTCTATCATTCCCCTGGTTGATGCTTTTGTATAAGTTACTAATTTTCCCAAACCACAGTTACTTCTACAAAATAAGGAGAATAATACCTATAATATAAAGTAACTAAAAGAATTAAATGTAATAATGTCAAAAATTATTTGACACAGTACTGGGTGCATAGTAAGCATTTTATTATTATTCTTATTTAGTACATTGTTCTGATTGTTTCAATAAAAGTAATTTTTAATGCAGGTTTTGAAAAACACTGGACTTTTCACATAAATGCAAATAATGGTCAATCAAAATGTTTTATTAAAATACAACTGAAGCAAAAAAAAAATGAAAATGTCTCCAATCACGTAGGGCATCTAATACTTCCAATATTTTGTATGGCTTTGAGTTAATATATTTCTTTGGTATCATGCAGTAACCTGTTTGTTGATAGCAAACCTTTTAATTCTTCAGCTTCCCCATCAATAAAATGACATGACAAAACAACTTTGAAACCATAGAATAAAGCAATACCAATATTACTGCTAACTGTCCATTATGTAAATAATGGATGTTGGTGAACCATTTTAGATATACTGTGATTCAAAGATGTACACCCAAGGACATCTTTTTTTAAAAATATATTTTATTGATTATGCTATTACAGTTGTCCTATTATCCCTTCATTCCCCTCCACCCTGAACACCCTCTCCCATCCACATTCCCCTGCTTTAGTTCATGTCCATGTGTCATAAGTTCTTTAGCTTCTACACTTTCTCTACTATTCTTGCCCTCCCCCTATTTTCTACCTACCATCCATGCTACTTATTCTTCGTACCTTTCCCTCCTCCCACTCCCCTGTTGCTAATCCTCCATGTGATCTCCATTTCTGTGGTTCTGTTCCTGTTCTAGTTGTTTGCTTAGTTTCTTCTTGTTTTTGTTTCAGGTGTGGTTGTTAATAATTGTGAGTTTGCTGTCATTTTACTACACATGTTTTTTATCTTCTTTTTCTTAGGTAAGTCCCTTTAACATTTCATACAGTAAGGGCTTGGTGATGATGAACTCCTTTAACTTGACCTTATCTGAGAAGCACTTGATCTGCCCTTC